>OU015496.1:115025005-115035005 GCA_907164885.2 Dolomedes plantarius | reverse complement strand
TAATGTTTTCAGATAAGATTTTGAGAAAGTTTCATGAAATTGATTTGGGATATTGAATTTTGACTAGGTTGTACATTTTGTTGAGGGTATCTTTGTACCCTTCCGCCATTAAAAAAAAAAACATGGCTCAGGTTTGGTTTCCCGCCTAACAGGAAATTCATCATTAGCAGCGGGAATTTCTTTCCTCCGGATTACGACAGTTTCCTAGGATAGAAAATTGGTTTGAGAGATTGATTCGATCATTAATGCTAGTTAAGTTAGAGTCGAGAGCAATTCGCTTTAGACCAAAATTTAAAAAATCACATTATGTTCGATTTCGTTCAAAATTACCACATCACATTGCATACCAAGATTATAATATTTTATACATTACATATACAATGTATTTTTCATTTTCATAATAAAACTAAACTTTTGAATGTAGTTGACTTTTTTATGCGGCCCGCCTGCCTTGAAAAAATTTACCATGTGGCCCAGATGCTGCAAAAGGTTAAACACCCTGCTTTAAGCTCATCAGCCTGATTCAGAGGTTTAACTTTTTCAGATTTAGGAATATAATCAAAAGTGGGTGTAGAAGAAAATTTAAACGCACACTTACTGTGCATAAGATTAAAAAGTTCTTTGAGATTGGGGATGTTAAACGTTATTTTGAAAAAAAAGAAATTCATGTTTTTCAAAAGTCCATAGTAATCACACATGGTTTCCATTACTTATTTCACTGACACATTGAATTGTGTTTTGTTTTGTTTTTTATTATTAAATTTTGGCATTATCTTTTGAGAATGTATTTTCGTTTTTATCAATGCAACTCTTGCAGAAGTGCCACGGACGGGTAAGGGTGACTCGGTAACGAATTTAACAATCCTTTCTACTGCTTGTGTGTGACATGGAAAATTGCTGAAGTCAGTACGTTGACTCTCCTGATCAGATTATTTTGCTTCCTAGTTTATAATCAGAAATATGCCTCGTTCTGTTACTTTAACATCTTTACGTACAATCATATCAATATAATCCTTGGCATCAAAGTTTATACGTTGAACTTAAAACTTTCCAATGCCCCCTTCATTTTTCAGTCCTTGCTTTTAGAATCCGGCGTAATCCAAGCTGTCTTACGTGGCTGCGATCAACTGATATCATACATAAGAGGAGATTTTCAGAAGCAGCGAAGTACGAATTTCTTTGAATGACTGGGTCAATTACATTTTTAAGAGTCTGATGGAGGTAACGTGAATAGCTTACAAGTTTCCACAAGTGCTTCGATCCATGGATATAAGATAGTTTCAGCTTTATGTGAAACGAAACAGATGCATATACTTACAAAATGTACTCAGTCAGTATTCGGAGATTTTTTTTGCAGTACATTCTGTTCCCACATACAAGTGAAGTATTCGGTTTGCTAATGTAAGCTATCATGAATAACAAAGTTTTCCTGGTTTTCTCATAGACAAATCAGAAGAGCACCTTCCAACAGAGATTGCATTAGACATTTCTAACAAATATTTTGGGTCCACACTTAAATCATCCTTAATTTCTAGTAATGGAATGCCATTTTCAATAGGTGATAATTCAATTACTGGAAGTTCATAGCAGTTTTCTAGTTGTTTACCTATTTCTCCTCCAAATTAGGACGTAGGCGCAGTTCATTTCCATGAAATAGACAAATCAACCACTGCAGTGGCCTTCTTAATTCCTTTTCAAAGAAACGAACCACACCATTATTCAATCCAGTGTTCACGGCAGTTCCACCCATTCCAATTACAGTAATGTTTAAATTCTGGTTGTTGTCATTGAAAAATGCTATTATGCTATCTTATATACATTTTCCAGTGCCAGAAATCTGCTTCTGAAAATCTCGTCCTTTGTATGATATCAGATGATCGCAGTCATGTAAGAGAGAGCTTGGATTACCCCGGAATCTAAAAGCAAGGGCTGAAAATGAAGGTGGCATCAAAAAGTTTTTATTTCAACGTATAAACTTTGATGCCAATGATTATATTGATATGATTGAATGGAATGATGTTAAAGTAACAGGACTTCCTATGAAGAGGCATATTTCTGATGACAAACAGAAAGCAATTCAATGTGTCAGTGAAATAAGTAAAGCAAACCTTGTATGATTACTATGGACTTTTGAAAAATATGAATGTTTATTTCAAAATAACACTTTGCCTTTAAAGACATTACATTAATATTTTTCTAAATAAATGTGATTTGTTTATTTTAACTAAGGTCCGTTAATTAAAAATTGTTTTTTTCATTCCAATGTGTATTATAAGAATATACTACTGTAAAATTAAGATGATGAAAATTGCGAAATTCTACAAAATCAGTTGTTCTGTAATGACATCTAAAAATTAGAAATACTTAGAAATACCTAAGTTTCTTGTAAAAATATTTTGAATATTTTATTTACAAAAAATATATATTATTAATTTAATATACCATAAAATAAACAGAAAAAAAGAATTTTATCTCTTTTCACAAAAATATCTATTTTGAAGCACCTGAAAATATTTCAGTAGAGCAATAAAATTTTATATTCAATACCAAAAGGCAGCTTTTGAAAGCTATAGCATAATGAAATTTCAAACCATCTTTTTTTTCGCCTCGTCATACTACAATGCACTAGTGTCATCTGATTGGACATTCAGTTGCACGTGATTGAAAAGGCGCCATTAAAGATTGATTACAAGTTCGTTGAAATTAATCCACAAGTAAGTTTCATTCGTTAGTCTTAAATTATTGCCTTTAGATTTTATTTAACACCCTTACATAGTGAACATTATTCTATTTCTGTTATAAGATAGTGTTTTAATCCAAGTTATATATGAATTGACCATATTTCAGATCAAACTCTACTGAACTGAGTGTATTGAATTAGCAATACTTATGGCACTTACGAGCACTTTCGTATGTATAAATAAAAACATTTTGTTTCGGAATAATTTAAGATTCGTGTTTCAGTTAATATTTTAGATGGACAAAGGAAGTAAATGGACTCTTGTGAAAGTCTTAAGTATTTGCTAATTAAATTAATATTTAGAATTGTAATTTGTACGCACTATTTAGATTTTTATATCCTTTAGAAAGTATAAAATACATGACACAAATATCAATTCCAAATCTACATAGTTGAAAAATAAAAATGTATTTTCATTTCCAGTATAATATTTTCCATTTTATTTCTTTAAAGAAATTTGAAAGAAAATTATAATGAAATTTTTTTTAATATGTTAATCCAAATTAAACATTTTTTTACTACTGGATTGATAAATCAGTTACACATGATTCCTCCATAGTAAATTCATGCATAGTATTCAATGGTGGAAAAATTGTCCATTTTCCTATTAAATATATTTTACAATGTTCTTATTGCCAGGTATCAATAGGCAACAAATTATCCATGTCTAAATGTTAAAAGATGGATTCAAAAACGTTCCACATTATAAAAGATTCTAAAAATGAACTTGTAAATCATACAAAAGGATCTATTGAATTCCTTATCAAATTGTGTTTTGAGTAAACTTTATAAAATACACTGCATTTTATACATTATAAAGAAATAAAGAACAAATATTCTTAAAATTTTTGTGTTCATAATTTAAAAGAATGTATTTAGTATAATTATATATTTTAATTTAAATGCTAAACACTAATAGGTATTTTTCATGTATAATCTTAATAGCCTTAAAATATAATTTTTTTAAAATTCTATTTATAATGTTCTATGTGTACACTCAATTGCTATATATGTATATGTTATTCCTACTGGGTGAAATTTCTTTATGTCTATCGAGAGCAAAGATATATTCAAAATTTCAAAACCAGATCAAAATATTGTTTAATCAGTATCCACATGTCAAGTAAATATTGAAACAATAGCAAATATTGGAGCATTTTTTTATCTTGAATATCTCATTAAATAAAAAGCTTATTTAAGGAACATTTTGAATTTCAATTGCTATTAATCAATATTTTGAACTGGCTTTGATATTTAGATTATATTTCTACTCTCTCTGAAGATATAAAATAAAACAATTTCACTCTTTAGGAATAACATAATGGTGCATACTTTTTGCAACTGAGTGTATATATTCTTGCAATTGAGTGTATATATATTTTCAAGAATTATTAATTTTTGTATGTATGTGAACTCCATTGTATTCCTGAATTCATTCAAAGAACCTCTGGAGTAATGAGAAGTTTAGAGTTTTAAATTTGTGTCAATATAGATGCCACGTGCATTTAATTTTCTAATTTGTATCGTGTTTGAAATCACTTTTATCAGTGTTATTAGAGATGATGGCAGTGAAAATTATTCCAAAATAGACTATTTAGATACATAAATTGTTTCTTAACTTATTAATTTGCATTCCATGTTTTTAAATTATATATTTATAAGTATATAGATTTGTAGATTATCAGAATGTGTACATACAAAAAATTGCTTTATTGTAATAGATATTGTACGATAAGAGTTTTTATAAATCTGAGAATGTTCTCAATAACTATCTATAAGCTGTTCATCTCTAAAGGTCTTTTGGAAATTATTTTGTTGTCATGCTGTGCAAAATAAATGTGAACTTATTGGCTTAATATATATATATAAAGGGTAAAATTAGTTTCTTTTCCCCTTTTTATATTAGTGATAAGCAAGTTTATAAAGAACTCTACTTTTCAATACTTCTTGGTTTGATAAAACATTAAATTTTTATTATGGCATTATAAGAAAATATTGGTTTTTTTACAGAATTTTGAAACTGGAATCTATTCAGAGCTTCAGGCTTGAAAGACAAATACCACTTGGATCTCATAAACCTGCGTAAGTTTTTAACGCCACTGAGCCTACCTTTTTTTATTCTCGAGATATACTTTTATTTTCAGCAGTGGACTTGTGGCCCAAATCACTGTTTTTAATATTTTTTTAGATTTATTTTTAACTAATTAAATTTTTTCTATGAAAAAAACTAAAAATATTTATTAAACAACTAAAAATTTCAAATTAGTTTTTTTAACTTAGACGCTAATCTGAACTTTCTCATAAACTTTGGTCTCAATAATTTGTGGATAGAATATTGATTTTCTTTATTTATTCTTTTTTAACTGTGAAGCTTGTTGTTAAGGTTTTAGGTGAGTGAGAAAGTGCAGTCCGGGGATTTCATTTAACACGACTCTTGTGAAAGACTTTAACTCTTGCCAAAAAAAGAGATTTATATTATAAAATTATAAAATGCCAAGGTTTATTTAGAAAATATAAAATGTGTTCATAGACAAAGTTTGTTTATAAAATTGTAGATAAGACATCCATTGTGAGTTGTGGTTTATTATATCAAAATGTGTGTTTGATAAGTGAATGAAATAACCCTTTCTTAATAATGGAATAGAACTCCTGTATAATCAATGAATTCACGGATACAAGATACAGTTCCAAAAAGCAAAACGCCTGGTTTACAGAGTCTTTTATAATAACAGAAAAATGATATTTATATTATGAAAATGTGAAGTGCCAAGCTTTATTTATTCTTAATGGTTAACATTAAAATTTTAAAAATATTTTTAGAATTTCCTGATAAGTTGTTAGAGGTTCGTTGATAATTCATTACAGAAGTAGTAAAAAGGAAATTGCTTTTGGATGTATTAGATCATTAGTTAATGGGCTAAGTAATTTTAAATTTTGGTAAAATTTAATTTTATGCATGCCATAAATTTTTCTCTCTGTTAAACATGTTTATTCCATTTTAAGTCTTAATACTTATATAAAGAATTTGGATTAAATGAAAACAGTAATGAGTGATGGTGAAAATGTATTAAATGTGGTAATTGAATTGCTTGATGTTCTAAGACATAAAATTTCTGATCATCAAAATACAATAATTGACTTCTTGACTGAACAACTGACTTTATTATTAAACAATATCTTATTTTGCTACCCCCCTTGTTTAAGTATATAATCATCCTTCAAATCCTAATAGACCATTATTTTATATTTTTGATCCTGTACTAAATTTGTACTAAATTTTTTAAAATTCCACTGAGCATCTTGTTTAGCTGTTTAAAAAATGGGGGGAAATGCATTGTAAATTGTCTTTACTTTCTCAAAGTTTCATAATTAAATATGTTGATAAAGTTGTGCCTGAAAAATAACTCAACTGATTCTGAACATCAGTTGGAGTTTTATGGAAAGCCAAATTATATGGAAAGTTATACAATAGTTAGTTGAAATTGTTTCTTGGAAGTTTTGCGAGGTAGTAATCTAGTTCATGTATATTAAAGTCTTATTTAAATATTGTGCTAAACATATTCAGCACATTGAAAGTCTGATTACTTCTCAACTTTTAATCACCAGGCAATTTTTGGTATTAAATTATATGCTCAGTGCATATTCCATTATGTGTAATTTTCACTTAATCTGATTTGAAAATTCATGTGAGGAGAAATTTTTGGTTCAGTTAAATCAGAAAATTGTAGAAAACTTTTTAAAAAGTTGGTTTTTTCCCATTTTTTTCAAACTGTGACACTGAAAATACCGATTATGTCTTTAGCCCTAACATAGTTTTTAACAATGATATGATCCATAACAAAAATTCGATGCTACATTTTTTTTTCTTCTTTTATTTATATTACATTTATTTTCCTCATTGTATAACTTTTTGAATACTACTCAAACCAATTCTATTGTTACTCAATTTCAAAAAATCATATTTCAAATTTTAAGGATCGATCGGTAGTCAATGCGCTGAGAAGGGCCCTAGCTGAATTCAATTTGTATCCGTCCCAAATGTTAGAAGCATGCTACATTTTTTTTCTTCTTTTATTTATATTACATTTATTTTTCTCATTGTATAACTTTTTGAATACTACTCAAACATCAATTCTATTGTTACTCAATTTCAAAAAATCATATTTCAAATTTTAAGGATTGATCGGTAGTCAATGCGCTGAGAAGGGCCCTAGCTGAATTCAATTTGTATCCGTCCCAAATGTTAGAAGCACGCTACGCCTATGGTCCAAAGTATACATGTAAGGGGGTCATACTACCTTTTTTATTTCACTGATAAGCAAATAGACGAGTGCTCTGCACTAAAATGTTTTACTGATCTTGTTGAGAAGTATTGGAGAGCACGTGCACTGATTGCATAGGTGCTATTTTTGGTAGTGTGTGGCATTTGTAAAATAAATAAATAAATAATGAACTCTGCTTTTCAATGCTTCTTGGTGTCACAAATCACTCTAATTTTTATTATGGCATTGTAAGAAAATATTGGTTTCTTTACAGAATTCTGAAACTGGAATCCATCTTCACATTGTGATTTCCATGAAAAGATTCCACAACTCACTTGGCAGTGTGCTCGATTCATAATCTGTAAGTTCATTTTAACCTCACTGAACCCATTTTTTTTTTTATTCTCTAGATATCCTTTATTTTTTTCAGCAGTGAACTTGTGGGCAAAATCACAAAGTTGATAATATATTTTTTTAAAATTTATTTTTTGTACTTAAATTTGAATTTTTCTATGAAAAACCATAAAAAATATTTTTATTACATAATTCTTAATTAATAAACAACTCAAATTTTCAAATTTCTCTTTGTATATTTTATACGCTAATCCGAACATTTTCATAAACTTTGGTTGCAGTAATTTGTGGATTGATATTGATTTCCTTTATTCATTATATTTTTAACTGGCAAGCATGTTATTAAAGTATTAGGTATGTCTGAAAGTGCAGTTCAGGGACTTCAGTTAACCGTGACTCTTGTGAAAGTCTTTTATCATAACTGCTTACCAAAAAAAATTTTATATTTTTATATTATAAAGATATAAAATGCCAAGGGTTATTTTACTCTTGATAGTTAATGTTAAAAATTTTTTAATTTAATTATCAGAATTTCATGAGAAGTAGTTAGAGGTTCATTCATAATTCCTTACAGAAGTAATAATAATAATAATATTGCTTTTAGATGTATTAGATTATTCGTTGATGAGCTAATAGGTAGTTGAATGTCATTTGGAATACTAACTTCTGCCTAGTATTTAATTTTATTATTTCATTGTCAAATTTTGGTGGAGATCTGTCACATAAAATATATTTTTGTGAGCAGCTGTTATTATAAAGTGTAAGGATAAGGGCAGTAAAAAAATATTCCAAAATATATTATTTAGGTTCAGTTAATTATTAAATAATTGTTGACTATAATAAGGTTATGTTTGCAAGTGTGTAGGTTTTTTTATGGTGTATTATTTGGTTTATCTAAGTTAAGTTGAAAAATGATGCAAGCATACAAAGATTGACTGGCTGTCAATGTTGAGTGCAGTAGCATAGATTATTTTACAAAGTGCAATAAAATACTTTTAACTTTTCAAACCGAACTTCTAACCAAAATTTTAAAAAAAATTTAATGAAACTTTTAAAATTGGAAATATTTTCATGGATCTAAGGAATGGAACATAACACCTGTATTGTCAACTAAGTCATGGATAAAAGATGCAGCCCTAAAAGCAAAAGGCCTGGTTTCTGTATACTTTTATAATAATCATGTTACAACAGTATACAGAAACCAGGCTTTTTGCTTTTAGAACTGAATCGTTTATCCATGAATTTGTTGACTATACGGGTTTTCTATTCCATTGTTAAGATCTGTGAAAATACTCTCATTAGCAAAATATTTTTTTAAAAACTTAAATTTGGGTTAGAAGCTTGGTTCAAACAGTCTAAGTGTTTTTTCACGCTTTATAATATAATCTATGCCATTTCACTCAACATTGACAGCTAGTCAATATTACCCACCTCATTTTTCAAATTAACCTAGACTAATCAAACAATATATCATAACAATTGTTAATAATTATTGAATCTAAATAGTATATTTTGAATAATTTTTTACTGTGGTTATCCCTAATAACAGCTGCTCACAAATAAAAAAATATTTTATACACAGATCCCCACCATAATTTGACAATTAAGTAACAAAAGATATGCTCTATTAAAATACTATGCAGAAGTTAGTATCCCAAATTACTATCTACCACAATTTTTGTAAAACCAATTACTGTGAAAGCTACATCATATAATAAAGTTTTACTTTATTCATTATTATAGTAATAGATTAGTTGTTAAAGAGTATTCACCCTTTTCACTAAATTTCTCAGTACAGTAAGACATTCAATCCTGTCAATTAAATGATTAGTTATTACAGATATAAATAAAATAGATTAGAATGCCTTGATAGAGTACAATAATTGAAAGCTGACTGAGAGACTTGAGATGACAACAAAATTTTCTTTTCACTATCGAGAATCACTCTCACGTTGAAAGTAAAGAAACACAAGAATGAAGATTGAATACTATATAAAATCTTAAATTTCTAAATCTGACCCAGCATCTGTATTAATGCTCTCTATGGCATGTTGTAATCAAATTTAGAAATTTAAGATTTTGTATGCTAATGTTTTACTTAGCATTCAATCTTTATTCTTGTGTTTCTCTACTTTCAACAGCATTATTGTCAATAGTGAAGAGGAAATTTTGGTGTCATTATAGACAAGTCTCTGATTCAGCTTTCAACGTTGAGCTGAAATTATGCTCAACATTAAAAACTTAATTGTACTCTTATCAAGGCAATCTACCCTATTTTATTTATATCTATAATAACAAATTAATCGACATGGTTGGATTTTCTACTGTACAGAGAGAAATTTAGTGAAAAGGGGAATACTCTTTAACAAATATTTTATAACTATTTTCTATTAGTATATTTATTTAATCAAGTAAATATTTTTTACATGATGTAGTTTTCACAGTATGTAATTGGTTTTACAAAAAAAATGTGGTAGGAATTTACTTCTTGGAAGTAGTTATCAATAAAATGACAACAGATTTAAAACTGCACTCATGTGTTGGGTGCTGTTTTGTATCAAGTTTTTTTAAACCCCTGTCTCAGAATTTATATTTCCTAATTGGATTTATTTAATTCTACTTTATCAACAATGAATTTTTCAAC
>OU015496.1:114862505-115020005 GCA_907164885.2 Dolomedes plantarius | reverse complement strand
AGTTGGAATAATGTCTGCATTTTCAGTCCCAAAAATTAGGATTCAAAAATTCGCATTTTAAAATGAACCATTAAAAAACTATCACCCTCAATGCTCCCAATAACTGATATTGAGATAGCGAGATTAAGGTATTGATTAGTGTTTAAAAACTATTATTCTTGCCAGCCGGAAGTTCAAATGATTACAGCAAATAAAAAACAGAAAAAAAGGCAATTTTTTTATCATAAAAAATGTATATATATCCCCTGCATTTGTTTCTTTTCGAGTTACTCTAATTTGAGGATGCGCAATTTTTTTTAGTAATACTATTTTTTTTTTAAATATTCCATTGAGAAAATATTTTTAATGTAATTTTAAAGAAATAATTCTGTTCCCTTGTATTTAGTCAAACACTTTTAAGAAAGGCACAGATGTCAAGACCAGACTAAAGAAATTTAAAAAAAAAAAAAAAAAAAAAAAAAAAAAAAAAAAAAAAAAAACTAAGATATATAGTTGAAGGATTAAAATTTCCTCCTATTTCCGCATAAATGTTCCATGTTGTGTTAGCTGAGTAAATTAACTCTTGCTTTACCTGTTTGGGTCAACTTTTTGCTTTTACTCCCATTTCAGCATCGCAGCACGCGATCGATAAGCGTGCTACAATGCCGATCGCTCTCTGGAGGTCACCCGAGACAGTGCACAATCACACACCCACTCTTTTAGCTACCACTGGACGACTAATGTGCTCAGATTTCGTGAAGAATTTTTTTTAAAGCTATAACAATGTGTTGTATCATAATGTATAGTCGAGTGAATATTTTCAGTACTCTTGAATATCGCAACCTGCAGTGGTATGAAGGATTTATAATACGGAAATACAAGAAGATAATACTTTTTTTTACGGCTAAGGACCACTGTTTAAGTTTGATAAATAGAGTCATTCTCATCGTGGAAATAAAATATAAATTGTAAGCATAACAATCATGCTTCCATTGCAGAGAACATGGCGCAAAATTATTCGAAAAGAAAATATAACGTGAAGAGAAATAGAAAATTGTGACACAGGCAAAACATCTATTTTAAAGTTTTCCTATTAATTCAGTTTTTTTTCATAATCGAAGAAAATAAATGGAAAACTTTAATTGCATTCTTTCCTCGTTGATCAACAATAACATTCTAGAATCAACAATAACAATAGACAAAATGCTTTGGTCCTAAATAGTTGGATTTTTTCAGGATATATAACGTACAGGATGAAACAAACCCTGAAGCAATATAAAATTATAAATTAAAAAAAAAAACTTTTTAAAATATGTATAACATTATAAGGAAAATTAATATTGTTATTATTTTAATATACTTTTTAGAATTTTGTTTAGAACCAAATGTCGCTTCTGAACAGTTTCATCTACAAGATATTCGGAATAGGATAATAACAAAAACACAAAAAAGATTTCAATGATTGAAGTTTCCTTTGTATTTTTCAGTCATGCATAAAAAATAACAAGGTTTTATACAAATTTTCTAAAAAAGCTAATTTATGAAGAAAAGTTTTGAATAAAGTTTTCAATAATTGTAATTATTTATTATTTTTATAAATTGTCTTAAATAAAGAAAATAATTGTTGTCCTAAGTAAAGGTTTTTTTTTGTTTGTTTAAAACAAATAAAACTATTCGTGACATCTCTTTAGACACAATCATACCTCATGGATTATGGCCTGTAGAACTAGTTCGGAATTACCATTTTTTCATTTTATTGTTCATTTTAAGGCAGCTATTTTTACTAATTTCTATTCCTGATATGTTTTATGTAAGTAAATGCCTCTATTGTGTATGTTTTGTGAATTAAATACAAAATTCTCTCAAACTTGAACCGATTTTTTTTTGTTTTTTTTTGTTTTTTTTTCTCTTCAGTTCAAAATTCTAGAGCAAAATGTGATACGAGAGGAATTATGTTGTTGTACATTTAAAAATGTTAACATGCAAATGGATGGTGTTCTGGTCATCATAGGCGTAGCGTGCTTCTAACTTTTCTTTTTTTTTTGCGGTGGGGGGGGGGGGGGAAGGGGGCACGAATTAAATTCAGTTAGGGCCCTCCTCAGCGCATTGATAACCGAACGGTCCTTAAAATATGAAAAATTATTATTTTCTAAAAATTGAATAACAACAGAATTGATTTTTGAGTAGTATTTAATAGTTATACAATGAGAAAAATAAATATAAATAAAATGAGAAAAAAATATAGCATCGAATTTTTCTTATGGATCATATTGTTAAAAACTATGTTAAGGCTGAAGACAATCGGAATTTTCAGTTTCACAGTTTAAAAAAGTGGGGAAAAACCAACTTTCTTAAAAGTTTTCTGCAATTTTCCGATTTTAACTGAACTTCTATTATGGTTACGCCTATAAGGGGGGACGCCTATACCTGGTCATATCTTAAACTATTAAAAAACTACATGATTTATTAAAATAATTACAAAAAGACGGTGTTTCACCATTTCAAAAAGAAAAGTAAATTTTAAAAAATTAATTTTGTACTTCCTATTCATTTTTAGGTTGATTAGGGGTTTGATAGATGAAGTAAGCCGTCCTCTCTGTTTTTTTTCTTTGGTTTGGTGTAGTTGGCAATAATAATAACAAACAAACAAAAAATTACCATTAAAACCATTAATATCATTGCTGTATTTTTGCTTTTACAATTTGTGTGGCTTTCTGTTTTGACATTTTGCACTTATTAGTATTCTGCATCTCGTATTAAATCTGCTATGATGAGCAACACATTATATAAATTAACTTCCATATTATCGTACTTATTTTGATCTAAATTAACTGGGCACATTAAATCTCTTATCCTTAGCGGCTCATAATATATTTTTATTTCAAAACTATCGCACTCATTTTAACTTTTAATTATTATGCTTATTCAATCTGCTATTATGTATTATGATAAAACAAGCCAATTTCGATATCATCGTACTTAGATTAGCAATTATTATGCTAGGTTAAATCTCTTATCATGAGTGGGTCATTTAAATCTTTTATTATAAGTGACTTCAAATAGAAGTTAATTTCATTATTACCGTACTCATTTTGATTAGTAATAATTACACATAATCAATCTGATATCATGAGTGACCTATATTACAAGTTAATTTTAGTATTATCGTGCTTATTTCTATTTAAAATTACTAATTCAATAACCTGAGTGAATTTAACAGTGCATGTCTAAGTTTTCAGAATGCACAATCTTACAAAAACCGGCCGGAATCGCGGTTGCATGAATCGATTTCTACTTCTTGAAAGGGGTGCACAAAACAGACACACGACCTAAATGGCTTCACCCACAGCGATGTTCGGCCACAGAAGAAGCCATAATAAGCTGCCCTTCAACAGTTGTCAATGCGTGTAACAAAGGTTCTGAGCTCTGTCCTTTGACCGGAGCGGTCGGAAACTGACCTCTTCCCCTGGCCGGAAGCGGACACGCGCGCTTCCGGCGTGCAAGGCGCGCTCGGTTACTTCTGCGAGATCCCGGGAGGCTTATTTTGGAAACGTTATAAGATCTCGTTTCAACGTACTGGGCCAGTGCAAGCAACGAAAAATATTTTTTAAATGCTCCATGCAGTTTATCGCTAAAAATTTGTATATAAATTCTCTTTTTTTTAAGTATCAATTTTATTTTTTAATTTATTAATTTAAAATTTAAAAACTTTTGTTATCAGTTTATTAAGTTCTACTTGTTAACTTACTTATCATGGATAAAGATTTTCCCATTTATTAACTTCTTTACTACGATAGAAGATAAATTAAACAAAGGTAGGTCTCAAATGAAGAGTACTTATGAAATCAAACTCCAATGGCAACAACATTTTAAAAAAAATATAAAGTTGAGTGGATAAGATTGATGGTAGGATTTGTATGGTTAAAGATCAGAATATTGGGCTGGGCGTTAAGATTCCATGTCTAAAATCATATACGGATCTCCTATGTTACTGTCATACTAGAAAATGACTGATTTATGTGTAAATTACCTCTTTGTTATGATGAGGGATGGTTCCACACTTCAAATTTAAATGGTTTTTTTTTTTTTTTGTCCACATGAACTTCGCCATCCCAAAGTTTTTGAGGTCTCATTCTACTCAGTTTTTCTTTGATTATATTATCTATTTATGTACTTTTTTAATTAAAAAAATATTTTTTTGAACATGCAAATTCAGTTTGACTAGAAATATTTTCGAAATTAGGTATTTAACGAATTAATGTTAAGGGAGTCACGTTATAAGGAGGTTTTTACAGCTGAATTAAACTTTTACTGGTATATATTCCTTCCTTTCAATTTATTTTTGGAATACCCAAAAGACAAGTTGGCTGGTTGCAAAATTATCAATCTCGAGGTTTGGTAACTTAGATTGCTCTTAAGGTATATTAGATTCACAACTCTTTATGTCCCAAATAGCAACACCGTTTTTATGCTTTCCATAGTCCACCGAGCGTGCAACTTATATTGATGTCGTATGATAAATGGAAGATAACGACGCACTTTCTCTTACTAAAGTTCCATATTGTCGACATCTGACATCCTCCTTTAGCGGCAAAACATCCTTTTATAACATTGTCGTACTCAAATCCTAGAAATGATGCAGTCTGTAATGGATAATTTGTACCGAGATGAACACAAGAAATATGAGACTGCCCGTATTTATACAATCTAAAACAGATAAAAATTTTCTGCCAAAATTTCATATAAATTCCAAAGGATTAGTGCATGGAATGAAAAGCACTTCGCGTAAATGCGTTGATCGTAATGACATGTCTAGTCGGAAATGAATTTCACTGCTAAGGAAACCTGATGAGCTAACAAGAATTTCTGGTTCTAATTACTGGGTCGGATAATCTACTCAATGAGTACTACCTTTTGCCTTAAACCTTCAACACTGAGTGCGAGATATTGTTCCTCAGAGATAATCTCTTTTAGATATCAATTAAAAGATTTAATTCGTGAGAAATGGTTTAATAGTTCTAAGTTTCCATAAAGCGAAGGCTTTTCGCACAAATTTATGGTATTAAAGCATTTAAAAAAATTTTTTTTGGACTGTGTGTGTGTGTGTGTAAGTAACGATATACGGAAATCTAATCTTATATTGTTCATTGGGATTATAGTATCCTTTGATTTTATTTCTTTTTTTTTCTCTAATATGGCAGAACTCCGCAAATTTGCTAAATTTGCAAACGGCACCTTATTTTGTTGTTAAATAGCTTTTTTAAGTTCTGATAGGTCAACAGACAAAACTTTCGTCTATCACAGATTTATAAACGAAACAAAAGACGTTCAGCAAGTTTGGTTTTATTTGTTCAGTTATGAGGCATTTACGGAAACTCTTTGTAAACTTAAACAGACAAGAATTTTTTTTTTTTTTTAACAAATCCGCTGAAATTTTCCCACTGTGAAATGATATACTTTTAAAGACGGGAATAGTAGAAGAGTTTTTAAGATTTTCTTGAGCACCTCAATAGCTCACATTAAAATATTGTATGCCCATAAGGCAATATTTTTTTAAATGTTGTGTATTTTTGAACATAAGAGTATTTTTCTAACAACTTACTTTCTTGTAGCCATAAAATTTTAACAACTGGGTGAACATTATTGCTCATGCATGAGTTGAGTGAATATCAGGTCTTTCAACTTTCATCTAATTTTATAAATAAGTATTTGATAAAATGTTTTTTACGAATAAAGTATTTTAATATTAAGCCTTATGAGAAAGCAGAAATGGGAGGAGGAGGAGAGTAAGTTGGGCTAAAATTACTGGGCTTGTAAGCTTTAAGGGCCCGGCGTCGGTTCTCGATGTATTGTCATTGGATTAAAAATAAACACTTTGTTTGCTCCGTAACCACATTACATTTAAATACATAACTTTGTATTGAAATGCTTTTAAACACATCTTAAGAAAAAAAGGAATCTTAAAGAAACGCGTGTAGACCAGAACTCTTAAAGATTTTCTACAAACATAAAATATCTCACATTTAAACAAACACATTCTCAATATAATTGAGATTAAATACTGTTTTCCTTCATTTTGTCATAAGCATGTGCAATGCTTCATAGCTCTTTCTTCTTTCTTTTGTTTTAATTTTCAAGGGTATTTTTCTTTTGCATGCATTTACCTAGATATAAGATTGCTGAAAAGTTGCCTTTTATGACACATCTTGACGATCAAGCATTAACCATACGATGAACCAAACTACCGAAATTAGACTGCGCACATTAATAATACTTAAAACATTGTATTCACAGTTCACTCGAATAAAAGAAAAAATCATTTAACACTGATTGATAGTTTTGCAACATTGTTATATCTTGTTGAGGAGAGAGAAAAAAAAGCGAAATTACTGACCCTTTTCACAGGTTAAAAGCTTAGTCTTTGTTTCTACTTTCATAAAAAAGTGCTTCAATCGGTTCACTGGAAGTATACAGTTAATATCTCGGCAGAAATGCTCGCGCGTGCTATGAAAACATTTGTTCAAAGACAGGAAATTACAGAATTGACTTTTGCGGTTAGAGGTTAACTGATGGTGCAGGCTGTCTCTTTTATAAAAACTCAGTTTGTGTATGTTCTTTTCACTCTTCTTTTTTCTTGATTTAACGTTACGTGTTATCACTTTTAATGTTTTTGAGATTCCAATCGTTTGGTTGCGATTAATTTTAAATTAAAGTTTCAGTCACCCAAAATATTTTTCTTTTTAATTCTGGGAAATATTTATTATTATTATAAAAACCGAATGAACGAACTGATATTTTGAAATAGTGAATTTTTTTTACCCAGCAGTAGTTACTAATATTAAACTCGGTTGGAAAAAATGACTCTTTATTTAGGCTTGCAACGTTACTTACATAATTTACACTGTTCACGCTGTGACGCCAGTTGAATTTAACAATAATGTCGCATTTCAACATTATATAAATTTTAACATTCTTTTAAATCCTACGGGACGTTACGACGAGGATTGTTACAAATTTGTACAGCTGCTCTCACATAATTTCAAAGTGGACCCACCAAGTTTTTAAGGTATTATCAATTTTCAGAGAGTGAGTACAAGTACTTCAAAGTAAGTCCATGTGCTGCAGATGATTTCTAGCAAATTCACATGTCACATAGAACACGTCTTGCGTTCTTTGATTGAGTGGTATTGGATTTTTATGAATTCCATGTTGTACGCTTTAAAACATGGAATAAAAAATTGCATAAATTCAATTATCCTGTAGAAGTATAAAAACAATTAATTTGTCTAAAAAATTCCCAGGAGAATTTGATCTTGTCCTTCCTTCTAGTGTACCATGCTATGATAGTAAAGTTATATTTATTTGAATGTTGCATTTTCTACATTTTCTTAATAGTTTCAATGCTCTTTAAGAATACTGCAGGTATATAATATTAAATGCTATTCAAATAACAATATGTATCTTCAATAATATGGACTCTGAAAAGATTTTTCTTCCTTTTTTCTTAATATTCTAATAAAAGAAATTCTCAAATATTATGTAATTTTAAGTGTAGTATTTAAAGTGGAATCACTTGGATTGTAGTTGGTATGGAATGCGTATTATTACCTACATCGCACTCTACCAAATGTAGAAGGTAGAGTGTTTCAACGTTTGCTTGCTTTTATTTCCTACTAAAAGTATTTCCTTTAACTCGTGTAACCCATCTAGCTATTCGCAAAAACCCAAATCGCACCGAAACTTTCAACCGATAGCAAATGAAGACCTTTGCTGGGCAGCTAGAAAATCTAGGAAAAGTTTCCTTTAATTCTAACCCCAGATAAAACGCCAGTGCATCCTACAAGTGAATGACGATTACCGTTGGCGCGACGAGCAGCCAAGAAAGCACGTAGCGCGAAAATTCTCCGACACATAAAACGAAAGCTGGTAAAAAAAAAGAAAACCTTTTGAGTTCCCTGAATCCCCCCTCAAGTTGTTCTTTTCGCTCCGCGCACCCTCCGTTCTGCACGTCCTATCGCTCTCACCTAATCTTCTGAAATCCCTTCCTCTCCTTCTGGAACAAGAACCGTTTGGCGACACTCTCACCCCGCCAAGATCACCGCCAAGCGGCTTGCGCGTGGCGGGAGCAAGGGTGCACGTGCTAGAGCCGCGGCGCGACCTTCGTGGATTGGACCGCGCGCGATCTTTCCCGCCCACCCCGACCAATCGCAGAGCACAGAGGGCCGGACCCAGGGGCACGAACTGCGGGATTATCGCGCCGCTAATAGTCTGCTTGAACTTTAATGACCCGGGGTAAGTCCGTCGCCTAGGCAACTGGGGGTGCGCGCCAGTGTCATAGTTCAGACACCCCGCAAGTCAGCAGACGATAGCTCGCCGTTCGCCGAGCAGGGTCGACGCAGAATCACCGCGGGAGCACAACCCCGGCGTGTAACGCCAAAAACGTCGGAGAAGCGGCGTGTGTTTTCGGTTTCTTGTTAACCCGGGTTTCTTGTAATTGACTCCCAGCTATTCCGAATTTAGTAACCGAAGTATGGCAGCGCATTTTTGCTTTTCTTGTCTTGTTCAAGTGTTTTCTTCAATGCTGTCTCTGTCATTCGAATCGTCTGAGAGGACTTGCGCTTCCAACTGATCTTTTCTCATTTCCTTCGCGATTTCTGACAGTTCTTCATATTGAGACCATTTTCAAAACTTTAAATTTACAGATCTTCTCTGGGATTTTTCCTGTAACTTTTTAAGCTGATGTTTCACTTGTTGATAGTCGCCACATATCCGTGAAGACTTGTTTGCGTCTGAACGTTCTGATTCCATCAGACACCTGACTTGACACTAGTTAAACTTACTGTAATATAAAACAGTTTTTCGAATCGATGAAATGAATGTATGTGCATCACTTGTTGTGTCAACTACTGTAAAATTCGTTCATTTCTGAATAAATAAATACAGTCACATATCAATTATAAAGAATTTAGCTTGTGATAAAAAAAAGTTTTACAAATCAAATAAAAGGATTCTCTTGTGCAACACAGCGATACAGCTTTCCAAACATCAGCATCTGAAGCAAACATAAATTTATGCTTCTTGGAACGCAATCATCCTTGGCAGAATCTTCTCGCCGGCCTGATCCTCCTTTACTCAACTCCTTCCGGTGACCGCTGAGGTCTAGCTTGACCGAGCGATCCCACCAAGGCCAAAAGCTGTTGATTCCGGAGTGGACCGCCACACCTGGGCCGTCCCCAACGGCCCTGCAGTTGGGGGCCTTCCACCCCCTGGCCCTCGGCCCTTGGCAGGGCGGCTTCGAACGCCGGTCGTCGAACGCCGCCGCCTCGACCACCCCTCCGATGGCCCTATCAGTCGCCACCCCGTGGCGAGAGCCCGGAGAACCACCGGACATCGCCCCTCCGCCCCCGCAGCAGCCCGGAACACCCTCGAGTTCGGACAAAGGGGGGCAACAGATCGAGTGTGTGGTCTGCGGGGACAAGTCCAGTGGTAAACACTATGGCCAGTTCACATGCGAGGGGTGCAAGAGCTTCTTCAAGAGGAGTGTCCGCCGGAATCTCACCTACACCTGCAGAGGGAATAGGAACTGTCCCATAGACCAACACCACCGAAACCAGTGCCAGTACTGTAGACTCAAGAAATGTCTCAAGATGGGCATGAGAAGAGAGGGTAAGTTATTTTTCACCCACTTTCATCATTTCTATTCTGTAATCGTGCTGTATAGAATCCAAGGCTAATAGAACCTATACTATCTATATGTGAGGGGTTTTTCTATCTGGAACCTAACTATCATTACTTTCACAAAAGCAAAATTGATCGAATTGTTTTGGAGATGGCAGTACTGAAATAGGCCTGATATTGGCATTTATAGCCAGTTCTCTGCAACACTGTGGAATCTCACTTCAAACTTTAATTGTTTGTTATTTCAGTTGTTAGGAAAAACGGAATTTAAATACCACATCACACAAACTTTCAAGCAACGTTTAAATATTTTGTTTAGTTTAAATTATGACATTTACTAGGATAATACCCTAAGTTTTCGCAATTTGCTTAAATTCTGAACCGAAAAAAAATGAAAACAGTTATGCACATATCAACTACAATAGTTGGCACTGTAAAATTAGTTGCACAGTTATTAGAAAAGAACAGGTGTACGACCACTTATAACATTTACTTCTTAATTTCTAAATTCTATTATTGATGCAATAATCAATTTATCAATAGGAAAGAAAAAAATCATCTTAGCAACATGAATGATCTCAAGAAAAAATATATCTTACTATCATCCAACTATAAAAAAAGTGAATGTGAATTGCGGCAAATTATCCAAAAGGTAATGAATGTTAATAATATGTTCATATCACAATCGCTCTAATGCAAGCTGTAGAATATGAATTATTGGTTTATATTCCTGTTACTCTGGCTTTCTCATAGTTTACAAAACTTGTTTTAGATATCTTTGTCTAATATAAGACTGAAAATAGTCGTTGCAATAAATACATCCCATAACGTCTAGCATCTATAGTGGCAGAATAAGAGTGAGGTTTCTGTTATTGCAGAGTGTCAAATAGTTCAATGAAATTACGAATACTAATAGAATTGATGTTTAGAATAAGTAAAAATGACCCGATGTTAGTTGTAAAGGGTTTTTAAACATTTATTTACTTGTTCTCCTTTTACAGTGTTCCAATTTTCTGTGTTTATATTATATATGAACAAATTATGCGATTGTTTACGAAATCAGTATGATTTGGACTTAGATCTCAAACAGGAGCTTAAGTTTAAAATTTACGATTGTATATTAAATTTGCGTGAATGTACACCAGATTTTTTAAAAAACGGTGCTTATCGCAGAAAGCTGAATCCAACGATATCAGCAAGTTTCAGCCCATGTGCATAACATTAATTTTGAAACCTATTATCTGGAGGGAAAAATTTCTGGCTAACGGATGGCTGTTTTTAAGCATTTTGTTTTGATATACTAATTTATCAGTTCCGTTAAATTTTTAGTTCTGAGCGTTATAAAAGAACTATCTGGAAGAGTAAAAATAACTCTAATTTATAACAGATTTTATTTAGTTTTCTCGTTATATGTTATTGATTTAAGGCAAATGTATCACGTGTGAAATGTATATACGGCACATACATTAATTTTTCCTCAGTGCAATTTTGGTTAAGTGGAATATATCTGTAAATAAAATATAAAATTTTTCTGGCAAAATAAATCAACATACGAGAAAAAAATTCAGATACAACAAAATGGTAATTACATGTTCCTATATATTTTAATGATTAACATTTTTAATAAAATTCTAACTTGTTTACCTGGATTTTCCGTGCTTTCGTTACGTTGCATTCTAGTTTTTAATACGTTGGAAAAAATTTGAAAAGTCATAAAACAAACTCCAATAAAATACCAGTATATTTCTTTATACAATATAAATTTTTTTATGAAACTAAATCTAAAATATAATACTACTTCTTTTTTATAATTAAAATGCATTGCCTACGATTTGAAAAAGAAAAAAAAAAAAAGAAGAAAGAAATTTGTTTCTACCATTTTGACTTGCTATGTAAAAAAATATTACATAGATACATCTAACTATAACAGGTTTTTTTTTTCTTCTAGAACATAATTAAATATATTGGATCAGGATATAGTGACAGAATAAAATTTTGTGTGTATAATCATTCACACTGTTGCATATCATGTCTTCAGCCATTGAATCTTAGCCTTTAATTAACCGGAATTATAATAGTGTATGATTATTGAAGTAATTAGTGATTATATCCATAAATTAAAAATAACTGTCTTTCGATTAAAATATGCTAAATATACGCTGTAAATTTTACTCTTATAGTCAATGACCTCAAAATATGAGAAAAGGGAATGACCTATCTTCTGAAAACAACTTGAGGTATTAGAAAAAAAAAAAAGGCAAAACTTTTTATCACAGGCACAGTTTCAGCTCCATATATCCGTTGAATACCCGAGATTAATTCTAAATAATGAATACAAAAAATATTTTTGTTGTCTTTTTCAAAAGGTGAGACTTTGTTCTACTCTAAAATTTATGACATCAAAAAGTATGAACACGTTCAAAATCGTAAGTTCTGATTTGCAGAATGAATACACAGGATCAGTCTTTTTGACTTCATATTTTGCTTATATGGTGCATGAATAAATATATTCAAGGCCATTCATTCTCTGTGTGCAGTCTGTAATCTTTAATAAGTTGAACATTCGCTGTGCATCTAAAGCTGAAATTTCACCCGTTGCCATCCTTTACTTTCAGGGTGATGCACATTTTGTCACAGCTTAATAAGGCGCGTCTCAAAACAGCAAATGGGGTTTGTTTGCTGTATGGACATATGTTGAACACTCACTCCATCTGACCTTGTTGTAAGATTTCTGAATTTAAAGCTCTTTTAGAAATGACCCACTTATGCCATATATGTACATGTTAATGAATGCTCTTTTTTTTAACATTCTTTAGCTTGTAGAACTTATAACATTTACTCGGCAGTAAAAATATCTTTTGAATAACATTAATAAAAATTTGTATACATAATCGTGGTGAATTTCAAAATTGGTCAACAGGTCTTTTTTTTTCTAATGTTATTTTCATAAATGGTCAATTGATTATCTATGTTTTATTTAGTAACTACGAGAATGGTTGCAGTTTACCTGCAGGTGATTTAAGAGCAAAAAAAGTATATTTAGAACAATTTCACACACGAGGGCACAGACAAAACTGATAGGAGACTTTATTCACGTAGTAAGTACTAAATATTGGGTTTCATTAGTCCCTGCATAACTTGTGTGACAGTTCAAGCGTTTACAAGTAGACAGACGGGAATAAATCCGATCCATTTGCGTTTCGTAGGACTTGCTCAAATGAAACCCCGAACTTGTCAAGGTTACAAAAACTTTCCATTATTCTGTACAAGACAGAACTAACAATGCAATGAACGAAAAAGGAAAAATTAAAATGTTCAGAAACAGAATCCATGTTTTTTTATGCAGCCAATTTAAATAAAGATTGTCTGAAAAGAAAAGACACTATTTGATAATGTAAAATAGCGTGCAATATATCGATAGTTAATCTGAAAAGTCTATACTGTATATTAAACCCATCGAATATGATATTAAAAATGCACAATTCTTTGTGAAATTAAGCACTATTATAAGGATCTTGAGTTTAGAATTTAAAGATCAAAATTAGCAAACGTGAGATGAAAACAAATTTACAATGTTACAAGGAATGACATACTTTTCTCCGTTTAGAATGAAAACTTATTTTCCATAATTTTTTTTTCAAATGTAGGTTGACATTATTTTATATTTTGATTAGTTTTAATAAATTTTCAATACTCAAGATGACTGGACTGCACTCTTTTGGTTCGACAACCCACAAAATTAGCGTGACCTGAGAACCTATTCTTACAATTAGCCACAGTGTTGATGACCAGATCGTTTAAAAAAAATTCTTACTATTTATCAAGCTGAATAATGCACATTACGAGAGGAATAATTCATTTTGGAACGAATTCGGCCTAGATTATGTAACAGTAAAGTGACGTTTGTGTTTTCCTTATGCTTAAGAGATAAGTGTTCGCTCATCCTTACCATATCTTTACCGAATTTAACAATAATTGAAACCGGGTAACGCACACAATTATACCGGAACATTAATTTAATATTAAGAATAACGAAATATTTTTACTGATCACAGGTATTAAACGTTTGATTGAACACTCGCCTGCATGATTACAGTTTAGTACGAATTTTCTGTGTGATTATCATATAATAATAGCAATCACTCAGTTTTTTTTTTAATGGTCCCACAATATAATTTTATTTGCATTGTTTCTTAATAGAAAATTTATTCATAATTTTCAGTAGGAAATATCATAAAAGTTCTCGCATTGTTTTTTTTTTTTTTTTTAATAAACATTGATTAGTTTGTTGGGTATGTTCGATAGCCTTTGTGGTGTAAGATCCGAATTCTACTAAGGCTTTGATATAAAGAAATATTACCCTACTTTCAGCCAACGAAATGTATTGCAGTTTTCTCAAAATCACGATTTTTGTTAAACGCAAACTGTTTATAACAATCAAAATTGCTCTATTCTTCGTAAGCGTTTTTGTATATCGATTGGAAGATGCGCGTAATATTTGGAAGCCCCCTTATACCTTAATCCCTTTCCCACTCCGGGAGTTCGATTTAGGGGTGGGAATTATATACGTCACTGCGTGTATATGTGCTATGAAACGTAAATATTTGAAATAATGACTTATAGCTAAATTGTTAGCCACAGTTTGTTAGCACAATAATGCTCTAAATAATTAACCTGTTGGTTTTGGTGGTAATTTTTGTAAAATTCCATCTCACCTGCTATATGAACATTTACCAGCTACATGACAATTCTTTGTTTTTTTTTTTTACATCTAAGTTAAAAACTGTTAAATGTGCAAGTATTATACGATCTCTTTGAATTGAGCATTTTTGTGTTTTTAATTTTTCTTTTATGTTATTTTTCTATCAAACCATACAGTGCAAGTAAATTTGGTCTTCGTCTCTTATTTCAATACCATGTTTTTGGCGGATTTAACCGTATCTTGAGCAGCAATTTCGTTGAAGAAATGAATTGTTTGTGAGCGTTATATTAATTGGCTCTTTTTAAATTCCTTCATGAAAAGGGGTTAGAGAATTCAGGAAAGGAAAGAGAATTCAGGAATCCCTAAAATTTGAAGCCGGCCGTTCGTTTTAACGAAATAACTCAGTTATATTTCAAGCTTCAAATCTAACGTTCTATTTTTCGGAAAATATGTTGTTGTAACTTTTGTCCTTGCTGGCTGAAACATGCCAGGTCTCGTCTGCGGGCAGGAGAATGCGGCTCCGGTTTACAATGGCACCACAAAGGGCGGAGTCCAACTTGTGCCACCTCAATTTTAACCGAGAACACCCAGAGGCGACATCTGGAATGCTCGTACCTTCTCCCATCCATTGACCTCATAATGACTCAAAAATAGTGAGTGGTGAAATTGAAATAATGTGAAAAATTCGGTATGAACTTGGCAGAAAGCAGAAAATGGGGAAGAGGAGTGGTCAAGGAAAAGTGGCAAAATGAAATTAGAAGGGTGTCCTTTAGGTCGTTTAATATGATCGTTGTATAAAGATTTAATGATATCTATGAAGATGAAACTGAACTTTCATGTTCTCGTAACTATTTTATCAGCAATACATTTCTCTCTTTTGAACGAAAGGGCTAGGAAAGCAATAAAAAGCAGGAATTTCATAGAAAGCGTATCCTATGCAGCAATCAGTCTCAGTAATACCATTTGGAAAAAAAATTTAATTTAAACTTCAGATACGTCATTCGCATAGCAGCACGAAGACGTATTGGTGAACCCTGCAAGTTCATACTATAATTATTTAAAAAATCTAATCTGGCGACCTGTCGTGAATCAACAGTATTTACATAAGTGTATAACTTTAATGGTAATTCATTTCTATTTTCTTAACGTGATGGCTTGCGTATTGTTCTAAAGAATGACTGGTACTTTACGGGTTTTCTTTCAATGGGTATAATTTGATGGGGAATTAAACATAGCCTTTACAAATAGCTTCCGTATGTGGCAGTTGCACTTGTATTCCACATGAGATAGTATTCGTAAGTTTCATAATTTCTTTGATATCATATACTATAAATTGTTTCCTTTGTGATATGCTTAGTGTTTATGTTTATCCATTAAGTCACTTTCCCCTTCGTCTATTTAACTCCCCTTGTTACGTCACGTGAATAAATTATGCCGTTTGCCTTTATGAAGGATTGCACGCAGTGAAAGCAAATTTATACAGTGGCGTAGCGAGAGGGGGGCAAGGGGGTCTATCATGCCCCGAGTGCCAGTTGCAGAGGGGTGCCAAATAGTCCCAAAGACAAACAAGATATTTCGGAAAATTTCAATTTTTATTTGGGGGGGGGGGGGGGGGCCAAAAAAGGTATCGTGCCCCGGGCGCCAGTTATACTCGCTACGCCACTGAATTTATAATGTAATCTAACACATATTTCTCAGAATTATTGCTCACTTTTGAGAGTAGCAAAATGTGTCTGTCATTATACAGGATGTTTTATAAAATGTGCTGATTTTATTTGATAATGCATGTGAATTATTGATACCTATGTACTATATATATAAAACAGTTCCGTAACTGACTGACTGACTGACAGATAACGCACAGACCAAACCGCTGGACCTAAAGGGCTGAAATTTTGCATGGCGATTCTTCTTATAGTGTAGGGGTGCACTAAGAAAGATTGTTGAAAATTTCTTAGATTTTTTTTTAATTAAATTTTTAAGCTGTTTTTGTAACATTTTTTAAAGTTTGCATTTAAAATAATAATTTGAGAGTTATAAAATTTATATCACGAGAAAGATCATAAAAATTTCTTTAAAAGGAAATCTCTTTCGAATCTTTACTTCCATTTTCTGATTTTTGGTGAATTTTTAAAGATTAATTTTTAGAATTTAATTTATTAAATGCTGATCACGTGGTTTCTTTTCTTTTTGTGATATTTTAAATTAATTTTGCGTCACGTGCATAACAACGAAATAAATTGACAAAAAAATTAAAATACTGTAAAAGGTAAAATTTAACCACTAGACTAATTGAGATGGAAGTTTAATAATTTAATTCAGATTAATGTTTTATGGATATTAAACATACAAATTAATTGTATATATTGACTGTTGTATTTAATTGGAATATTTTCTTCTGCATTATTTTGTCTATAAAAATATCCGTTAAGATTTTTTTATAAGTATTTTTTTTTTTGCATTAATTGCATAACATTGAGACCATTGTATTTAATTTGAATGTACTCCGTAGCGAGGTGCGGGTATTCAACTAGTTCATTTATAAGCAGGTCTTTAAACTACTGCTACCGAAGAATTTAAATATTTTTTGACAGTTTATTTAGAAAAGGCGCTTGTGATTGCTTCAAAAATAAAAAACAAACAAGAGGGTTGATATCTTCGAAAATTATATTAACTTGATTTTAAATATATTTAGAGGAGCTCGAAAAAGTAATTTTGTCGTTAAATGAAGTGAAAGTGAAGTTAATGCTAGAATACCTTCGTTTCTCACCTCTGCGTTTAATTAACACCTGTCGTAGGTAAAAAGCAGATTTTCCGGCTCTTTATTATCTTTATATTTCAGATGTAATATAAAGTCTTAAAAACGAACAAAACGAAATATAGAGCGATGTTTCCTGCTTCTTGCGAGCGGACCGTCAAATTTTGTTTTAATTTAAATGACAAGAAGGCATGCCTTGTGTAATTGTATAACTTTATGCATTAAATTATACAATTATTACTGATAGTATACCCAAGCGTAGTTTGATACATGTGGAAGTATAATGCCATATTTTAGTATTTCCAAAAGTTTGTGATTAGTTTATTCCCGTTGTAAAAGATGAACGCAGCGCTCTAAATCAAACAACCGACCAAAAGTTTACAAACTAATTGTTTGAATTTAAACTTCATGACACTGGTTGAAATGCAATTACATAAGGTAAAAAATAATTGTTTAAATAGAGCGAATGATTCGTTTTCGACATCGAAGTAATTAAAGTCATATGAAGTCATTGAAGTCTTGCGAGTTTACTGATATTTCGGTTATGGACATAAACGGTCAGTGACTGGCTCAGATAAATTATAAAATATGTTTATCCATTTATATCTTATTTTAAGCTTAAGAACATCAAAATTAATCACAAGAATAATGTACTTTATGAAACTTTAGCATAATGCGTTTTATCAGATTTTTAAATCCTTCATCATTCCTGATGATATGCGTTAGTTCCACGGCTTTCAATCAAAATTTCTGCAAAATTAAATCCTGGTAAAACCAGTAGCACAGCGAGATCTCATGTTTAAATTCAAGCATATCAGCATAAATGTGAGATTTCGAAATTATACTGAATTTGAACATAGTGGAGTAACTCATACTTTTTTCCTCACTTTCTTTAAATTTGGTTAACAGTCTATGCCAGAGGTGGGGAACCTTTTTACCATTAAAGGCCACATGTAAATTAGGTAGAAATAAAGGAGGCCGCATATGTTGATGTACCTATAAATGCGATTTTTATGAAATTATTATAGTTAGGTATAGTTTTAACAATTTGGTGCATTATATAGAAAAATAACAAAAAAAAATTAAGTCCTTATTTATTTATTATTTGACTTAAAAAGTTACAAAATAAAATATTTTTGTATTCACATAAGGGTAAAAACTTGTTATAACATTAATCATTAATTATTATTTTTTTTATAAAATTATAAGATTCATAGATACTACTGTATTTTTTTATATTTCTCTGTATGTATTTTTATTTATGTAAGCACTTATATATATCCAGATTTTTAAATTTTAATAAACGACTACATATTTAAATACCTCTTCAAATAAAAATAATAAAGTAGAAGTATTTAAAAATAGTTTTAACATTATAAAGAAATGCAATAGAAAATTAATAGTATTAAATTATAAATAACTGACATAGCAACAATTCCTAAAATAATTTGAAGGCCGCACAGGAAGATCCCTCCTTAAGGCCGCGGGTACCCCACCTCTGGTCTATGCTTTGCAGCGGAATTTGTCTTTTTGCTTGCTTTGAATAATATCCCAGATGTTCTCAACTATCTTTGGTTACAACTGAGCTACAAGATAATTAAATCTCGTTTCTTCTTGAATTATGTTAGCAATGGAAAACTGAGCTTCTACTTGAAAGAACCAAATTTCAGGCTTCTCATCACAAAAAGGTAGAATCTTTATGCTTACCTTATTGGCCTCTAACTTACTGCCGTCTCGATCTTCAGCTTTCCTGTCTTGTTCTGCCATCTTGAATAGTGGATTCCATACACTAGTCACGGGTCACCAGTAATGTAACTCATTAGAGTTACAACAATACTATCAAGATATTAAATAAAAGTTCGTAAGTTTACACAATAAAAAAAAAAAAAAACTCAAATCACTGCATAAAACATGACTATTATACAGGAACGTATTTTATTCCATCTCACACCGTCTCATTTTTACAAACTGAATAAAAATCGTTTTCATTAGGAAAACAGTATTGTCAATTTATTCAGATAAAAAAATATTTCAGAAACCAACAAAACCACTGAGTCAGGAGTTCACAGTACATGCTGCTACAGTGGCACATGAGGACATTTTGCAATGCTTCATTGATGCGTTGTCGAACCTCGGAGGGGTTTTATTTGAGACAATATTAGGCCCTAAATTGATACCTCGATCCCTCCTTAATTAAGAATGTTATCTTCATTCCACAAAGATATGTATTCGTTATTCTTACGCAGATGGATTCGAAAATCAGATAAGTGTGATTAATCTTTATTGGAATTATCATACATTGAAAATGTAGTTTCATGTACATCAGCGAAAAAAAAAATCGCTATATATCATTCATTTGAATGTATTTATCATCCTATAAACTTTCCAGCAGCAGACAGAAAAGTTATAAGATTTCATTTTTAAAATTCAGTTATTGCTCTTAAAATTTTAGAATTTTAAGGACACTTTTTTTTTTTTGGGGGGGGGGGGGGTCTAATGCGGAGGCACTTTGTCGCGAGACATTCGCCTTTTGTTATTCACCGCGATTTTATTGGCACCATACAGGTGAGCCAGCCTTGCTCCCTAAGAGGAGGACGACAAGGAAACGACCAGGCTTTATTCGGGACTTGAACCCGAGCCTACTGTGTGGCAGCAAGAACGTTTTATGGAAACTAATTTTTTCCTTTTTCTCTATACAACTGTATTTTTCATACTTAAACACCGGAATACCATTGGCATTACACTAATGTGCCACACCACACTCTTGTATACAGACTAGAGATACCTCGAAAGTAGCTTTGAGTTTTAAATAATTATGTTGCATTGGAAAGAAAAATCAAAAGTTGTTTTCTAAGGGGCATATTTTTGCATTTATTTACGCTTTAATGCAAGAGTAAATCACCTCTATTCCACTGAACAAATTCCTTTTATTCGGTAGTTACTGTTGTCGATTTACACATTTGGTGTATTCATTTGATGTGTTTGTTTTTCAGTAGTTTTTATTCTCATAAAGCTGATCACCTAATAAATCCAGTTGCTATCATCTTTGGATCGGATGAAAATTTTCACTGCAAGAAAACGGTTGTCTGTAAATGATATAGCCCTAAGTTTTTCCAGTACTAATAGGCTTAACATCTTGGACGTTTTCATAATACGGAGAATTAAAACCCAACGACCATTATCAACTCAATGCAGTTTTTAATTGCACAGATCGTAGGCTTTGGTTTTTATATACTCATTCATTAAGACCTTGATTTTTTTCTCTGTTCTTTATCAGTTACTTTCTATAGCTGTTTATATAACTATGATGCAAAGTACTCTTCTCGAAGTATCAATATTTGCTGAAAAGTTTTAGCCTCAGCTCTTGAAATCATTTGTCATTAACAGCGCTAGTCAAGCATCATGGAGCAAATTAAAGGAGAATCATTCTACGAGAAACTGTAATTTAGGAACAAAGATTCAAAGGAAGAGTCTGTTTGCATGGTTCATCAAGCAAACAGTTTCGTATACCTTAAGTGGTTTTATGAATCGTTTATTTTTTCTTTTGTTCTACTGAAAATTTAACAATTATGTGAGTTTTTTTTAATTCCTTCCGGTCATCATTTAAGTGTTGAATATAATTATTGTTCAGTTCGTTGTACCTCACTAGAACTTTAAGTAGTTACAAAAGAGTTGGAGACGGCCCTTTTTCTTGTCATGGAACTGGAAACAGTACCACACAATTTTCAACATTAAGTACTATGTATTCTAATTTTTAAACGAATTACCTGGAAAAAAAATTAAATTAACTTTTTAAAAAATGTTTTCATCAGTTACACTCATCATGCTAAAATTTTCCACTTTTGAATGAGGTGATGAACGATGACTGACATCAGTAAAGTTTCGTTTTTATGAATTTGCGTCGAGTTTTGGAGGATTATCTTCTTAATGCTGATTCCGAACGGCTACAAAATCAATGCCAAGGTTGTGACTCGAACCCGCAGACTCTGGTGCCGAACGCCCTAGACATTTTACCATTGTCCGGTACTATATAAGGAGTTAGGGTTTCAGAGAGTTCGGATTTTATGACTTGGTTCCAGCTGCCACCAAATTACCTTTCAATACTTCTTCGTGGGTATTTTCGAGTTCCTGCCAGGATTCTTTGGTCAGAAATATACGAGTAGCAAACTCTTTCATCCATGCATCGAGGTTAAGGGGTCTTCAACTAGTGCGCTGCTCGCCCTTGCAGGCCGGCCGATTGTAGTTCCGTGGCCCGCTGAACCAGTTTACGCCATTTCAATTAAAATGGAAGGAATTTGATACGGTTCTAAAAAAAGTTCATTACCTACATAATAGAAATACAGAGACAAAGACCGCCAGCTGCAGGGGGAAGGAGTATATTAAAAGTTTTTCACACTGTTCTAATTTGTAAAAATATTCATCGGTAGTCATATGTGTTAGAAGTTCATAGCGTGTGACTCCGAGGATTTTAGAATATGAAATGTAAGTCATCACTTTATTTTGCGTGCCATTTTTTATTTCTGGGAAGAAGAACGAATAGAAGAAAACGATAATTAGAATAGATACTTAATGTTAGTGTTTTTACGAAGGACATAAAATCAAGATCCAAAACTCGTTTCTGACAGGTAATCAGGTGCGGGATATTTTGCAAATCGTGGATTATGCATGTTCATTTAGTTCTAGTCAAATAAAGCGTATGCCAAGTTTCTCATTGAGACTGCAATAACATAAATCTTTTCTGTAATGTGAGTAATTTATTGACAAATTCTACTTGCAGATTACTAGATGCATACAAATAATTTAATTTTTCTCTGTCATAAAGTATTATTTTATAGTAAACATACTATCGGCAATTCGAATGACATTGGCACTTGTAAGCTTACGAATTTACTGAGACTCTTGTCCAGGCTGCAGTTATTATAGGGGCAGACTAAAGGTAGAAGAGTTCTTATCCAGGTAAAATGGAAGGAGGGGTTCTTATCCAGGTAAAATGGAAGGTGTGAGACGATTTTATACTTAACGAAAAAGATAAAGTTATTGTATAAATAGTATAATAGTGTAATAAAGTTATAGTATAGAATAAAAATAATTAAAGTTAAGTTCTAAGATTAATCAGACATTATTTTTTTTTTACACTCCCTTAGTAAAAATTAATGTTCTTCTAAAGTTCTATACACAATTATTTTAATATCATTATGAATCAGGCTAAATCGATTAATATTCGTGAGAGCACAAATCCGTCCTCATAATATACGTATAATATAGGCCTGTAATTACCATTAATGTCTGCACCAGGTTATATTCGTACGCCACTAATTTTAATGCTTAATCAAAGTCTATTCCAAATACATACTTAAGACATAATTTGAACGTATCATGTACTTAAAAACTTGTTAAATTCTTGAAATGTTAGCTCGTAATAAATGACTTTTATTTCTTGCAGTATATGCCTTTTTATGTGCATTGTATGAAATTCCCTTTTAGCCCGATTAGCTCCTGACAAATGATTATTATTTCTTGAAGTATGCATTATTTGTACATTATATGGAATTTCCATTCAGCCCAATTTTTATACGCTGATTATAGCCCGATTCACGTAAAGACCGTGTCCTAGTTTGGTTATAAATGACTTTCGCTTTAATTGACTGTCATGTAAGGTAGTCTAATATTATGAAAGCATCTTGCCTTTATTTCCCTGTTGTATTGCATATTTTGCCAGTATTGCATGGAATGTACCTTTACAAGGGAATGGAGAGAGAGAGAGAGAGAGAGAGAGAGATTTGCATAAAAATAGCGATGATGAGTAACCTACATCTGATCCCATGGTCATGCGGGAATCTCCGCCGAGACAAAGTTTGTTTTTCTTTCCCCCCTCTTCGGTTTATTCAGTTTATTCAGTCCTACTACTAGTGGTTCCACGCTTCTAGTGCCGTGGGAATACGTTACTTAGAACTTCTCACCTCAAACATATTAATAGGTGTTGCTTCATGGCATTTGTATGACCGCTTGAGCAGCTATTTTTTGACTAAAATTTTTTTTTGTAATAGAATTTAAGAAATATCAACTGCCCAAGTTATCTGTATATCTTACACCACATTTTGAAAGTTCTTGAAAATTATACTAAGTATAGGAAATTTTTTTTCGTCATGATAACTAAAATGTGTGCAGCGAAGGTAATATCAATTACATACATTTGTTGTGGTTGGATGGATTTGAATACTCTGTGGGGTAGTGTTCTATTAAAAACAATTCTCGGAGATGGTTCGTATATCAAGACCGCTGCGTGTTTTTTTTTTCCCTGAGATAGAAGAAAGTATGTCATTCACAATGGCGACTCCAAGGGGGGGGGGCAGTAGGGGAAATTTCCCCCCCCCCCCCTCCAAAAAAAAACCCGGCGTATTTTTTTTTTTCATAGCCTAAAAATATATAATCGTAGACCTATTTACTAAATTAGTTTAAATTTAAAATGAGACGATGTTTATTTATTATATATATATATATATATATATATATATATATATATATATATATATATATATATATATATATATATATATATATATATATATATATATATATAACCCTAAGAGCCAACGTTGCCTCCCCCCCTCCCACCCAAAAAAAACTGGATTGGAGCCACCCCTGGTTAGTCATATATTTCGGTAACCAGTGTTGGCTTAAGAATCCTCTGTCATAAACATACTTGACTTAAAAACAAAGCTCACATTAATAATATAACTTTCAGTAGGGTAAAAACCCTAATAGATATAAAGCTGATTTGTTTTCAATTCTCTTTATTAAAGAATGTTGAAGAGACATCGTTTTATGAATGTCATCTCTTTTGAATATTTTTTGAAAAACAATCGAAAACCTCTCTTTCTAGAAATAGTTCACATTATTAAGGCTGCTGTGTACTAACCATATTGGATTCGTTCACCTCAATGTTTACCTATGGACTTAATTTGTCTACTATTTACAGCTACATAAATTCTGATGATCCAATAAAAATGGTATTTTCTGATAGCCTGAACTTTTCTGCACCTTGCAAAAGGATTCATTTTTATAAATTTCGTCCATGCACCAAAGGAATTTAGGAGCATTTAAAACATACTATACCGGATTTTCCCCTGAATAATTTAAAATTTAAAATATTATTTGCATTTTTTTAAAAAAATTAAAAATTTCCCAAGGTTTATAATTTCTTTCTCTATTACGGAGTATAATTAAAAAAAAAACTTTAAATCCAATCCTTGGACAAATTTTCTCCATAGGTTAACATTGAGGTGAGGGAATCCAATAGGGTAAGTAAACAGCAGCCTCAAGGTAAAAGTTTGAATTTGTGCACTTAGAATGCACTATTGTTAAAGTTATATGCTTAAATATATTTTCTTGCACACTCCAATGATTTCTGCAACAGGGATCAGTTCACCAGTGATTCGCATGTGTTCGGCATTTGCTGTCTTTTTTTTATGAATGACACCGCCTAGTGAGCTTGGAAGTAAAATGTCGAAGCTGGGGAGTGGGTGGATCTAGTTTATGTGTCTGGAGAGTTTCATGATGTGTGGGACGTTTGGAAATCGGGAACTTCGTTTGAACAGCAACGCTAATATTTAATTAACACTTTCTTATCTCAAATTTAAAAACAAATGTAAATAAAATTATCCTGTTGTACGAGTAACTTCTTTACGTTATTTGATATGATTTTCTATTTGAAAAAAGTTGTTATTAACCTAATTTCATTGCCCTTAAAGTGTTTCTATACTGAACAGTTGGGGTCAGAGTAGCAGCTACGAATTTTGGATATCTGAACTTTAAAATGGGCATTTATGATTGAATGTTTTTTTAACATAAATATATATTATACTGCTTCGTTGTTAGTTTAGACAGATATAAAGGTCTAGTAAGACTAGCTAGATAATTTTAAGAATTAAATTAAATTAAATTAAATTATCTAATAAGTTGATTTCAGCTTTACATATCCTAAAGGCTTGCAAACAATAATGATATTGAGATTTAAAATGCCTTTTTCGCTTTGCTTTATATATCACCGAGGAATTCTGGTAATACATTCAACGAATCATGCAACGAAAATTTTTAAACTTTTAACAGATAATTTTGTAAAAGGCAGGAACTGTAGGTGAAATTTTTGATAGTAGATACAATCTGTTGCTTAAGTAAAGTTATTAAAACACACTGAACTGTGAACATATAAAAACAAAATTCAAGCTCTTACATCTGTTAAGAAATATATTCCAACTTTTAGGCTTCTTAACTTACCTTATTGACGAAGTAAACAAGGTTTAAACCCCCCCCCCCCTATTAAGGCTGCTATGTACTAACCCCATTGGATTCGCTCATCTCAATGTTAACCTATGGAGAAAATTTGTGCACGGATTGCCGACTTGAATTTAAAGATTTTTTTTAAAAATTGTACTCCGTCATAGAGAAAGAAATTTTACATTTGTGTACATTTTTCGTATTTAAAAAAAAATGCAATTAATATTTTAAAATTTAAATTATTCGGGGAAAAATTTTGGTATAGTGTGTTTTAAACGCTCATAAATTCCTTCGGTGGACGAAATTTATAAAATGAATCCTGTATCGCTTTGCAGAAAAGTTCAGGCTATCTGACAATACCAATTTTATTTGATTATTAGCATTTATGTACCTGTAAATAGTTGACAAAATGTATTTTAAATAAAAAATTTGGGGGCAGCGCTTAACCCCCTATAGAGAGAGAGCCATTACAATCCCTCAAAATGTCAATACTAAGGGGGGTGGAATTCTCGAACTGTCAACTGGACTCCTCCCACCACAACAGTCTGCAAGAAGAGGAAAAGGGAAATACGATTTTTTTTCTTAGTACATAGCAGCCTTAAGAACGAAGGTAATTACTGATTAGAGTTAATTTTTCCTGGAACTGACACTGATGACCTTAAATAAGATATCACCATTAGAAACGCGGACCTCCTAACATATTTTCAATGGTTTTGACTTCCATTGTGGGTTAAAACTGAAGAAGTGTTATTCTATGAGGTTAGAGCCTCATAAAGTCCTCGCTTTTTGACTTGTTGTATTGTCCAATTTTCCCGAAAATTCATGTTTTATAGCGCATATGATCCGAAGATCTGCGTAGAAGGGTTATGTCGTTCGAACAGATTTCCACCGCAAACGGTGGTGGTGATGGGAGAGAGATTCAGAATAGAGTGTGTCATATGGTATCACGGTGCCCTCATTGAAGTGTTTATTGGTTTAATTCCTTAGGGTTTTTGTTTTTCATTATTTGGAGAAATTTGTGACTGAATAAATCAGAGTCTGATTTAATTTCATTCATGCATACTTTTCCCATTAATCACCAATTTCCTTCTATATGCATGTTTGTTTATGAGGATGCTATAAATATAATAATAGAAGAAAACTTCCGCTTTGAACTGGAATTCCAGAATTTATTACGGCAATTCATGTTGCTTGTTTTAATGGTAATTAACAACAAAAATGAACGAAACAAATTACTCATTTACATAAATAGCTCGTTTTTTTATCTCGTGGTTTTACCTCGTAAACGTGAATGAAGCAGCTCTCACAAAAGCTGTTTTTTGGATTGGCATTTTGTAACGACTTGAAAATCTCGCGAGATATAATTAACGAGCGACTCGAGCGTCACTGGAACCGTAACCTCTGGTAAAAATCTCTGCTATCATTTCTTTCGCGAGTATGGCATCGGTGATGCGAGACCGGTAAGGGTCAACAGATTTATTTTTTAACTGTGACCGCGTTTTGTGGTCGCCTTCCTTTTTTTTTTCCCCTCTCTTTCCGTGTAGTGTTTATAACCGATTGGGGACAATGTCTGTGATGAGTGTGTGAAAATAATTCGACTGACGGGCTGAATTTATTTACAATGTGGAGGACTAGATGGGGGAGAAAAAGAAAGAAAATAAAAGACAGCATGGTTGACCTGAATCGAGACGTTATAGGTCCTTAGTAAACGAGGTTCTTTCGAACCTTAAGAAGAAAAACACACTCTTGTGCAAATGAGATTGCCCATAAACACTCAGTCAGTCTCGTTACATTCCATATAGCATTTTGTATTTGCCTACTACTCTATAATTTATTTTAATTGTTTTAACTCGTGTCTTTATTATAATGCGTGGATAGAAAGGGATATTTTTGTTTTCATACAATGAATTTTATTAGTTGTTCATCCCCAGGCAGATTATAATTAACATGATTAAACGTAACTACGGACAATATAGAGGTGATCAGAATGCTCTTAATCCTGATTTTGCTGAATTCTAACTCGTCTTCTATGGTGTGCAGGTCAAATATTCCACTGATTGACTGGTACGTAAAATCAGTCCGTGACACTATTGCCTAAATTTTCTCTTTATCCATTTACATAAAACTTGTATTATAAAGATGAAGGAAACGGGGAGATTTTTGGAAGTATTGTAGTATTAATGGAAATGGATTTTCACATCAAAACCAGAACATTTGCCTTATACTCGTGCTAGAGTTTTTGATGATATATCATTTCACTTATATATTTAGAGCTAGCCTTCTCTCCCGGTTTCCCTGCAGACAAAGTTCATTTTCCTTTTTAAACAATACTTAATCGAAATAATTCGAAAGAAGCTTGTATAGAACCTTGCTGTTTCGACTAAATGCACGATAACAGTTGCTCTCGATTACTGTATATTGCCGTGTGAATGCCTGTGTATCGTTATTTCTGTGGCGTTATGGCAGGTGTTGATATGTCATTTTTTCATGTTTTCGGCAAATTAAAAAGTAACTTTTGTTGTGAAATATAAAATCACCCAATTAAGTTTTTCAATCCAAATATTCTTTAGATAATACTCATATTCAATCTCAAGCATATGGTTGGTCTTCAATGAAAATTTTCAATTAGGGACTAACATTTTTCGGGAGGTTTGAGAAAAAACTCTTTTATACATCACAACATTTTCTATTACGAATAACTTAGCATTATTCGATAGGAATATCAATCAGAGATCAATACTTATTGTAATGTATTTAAAATAGACTGTCTGGTATTTGATCTTGATCCAGAACTCTCTCTGCGGCCGATATTTCACGCCACTTCACCTGTTAGATCTCTAGTTCGTAGAACAACTTATTAATAACATATCAACTTCCAACTTTTTCGTAGTTTCAGACTCAAAATCTCTCGGTGACTATAAAAATGAAAGCACGAAGAATTCGTTCATTTTCTCTATCCTTCCGGTGCTCTGATAAAATGCAATACTTTTGTTTGAAGCCGGTAGTCACTCTCAGCGATTCGTGTTTATTTATTTTGTGTCTGAATAAATACACATCTTTGTCTGAAGTGGATTATTTATTTTACGTGCTTGGCCCTCTAATGACCATCAGTGTTAAAAGTTCGAACCTGAAGTAACCACCGATGCTTTAATAGTATCAATTGGAGATAGTTCCTAAATTTTTCTTGTCCCTCTTCCAACATTTTGACTGCAGCCTCGTCATATCTTTCATCTTTTATATAGTATACTAGATTTATTACCCGGCTTCGCTCGGCTGATAATTATTGTAAATATATATATATATATTATATATTATATATATATATATATATATATATATATATATATATATATATATATATATATATATATATATATATATATATATATATATATATATGTGTGTGTGTGTGTGTGTGTGTGTGTATTTCACGCTCGGAATTCTTTCTCAAAACCAAATCGTCTGCTACGTTACAATCCCACTTAAGTTATATAAATCATCGCATCAAGGCTAAACGCATGTGTTTCTAGCTAAGTGAACGTGTCCTTCAGTATATTTGAGTTTGAACAGGTAGCTTGGGATAGTTTTAATGCATGAAATGGATTGAGAACACATTCATTGAAAATGAATGACTTTCCATTTTTATATTTCCATTTTAAAAAAGAAATATTCTGGTGTTGCCACGTATATGAAAATAATATATCAAATTCAATCTTGCATGGACCAATATATGAATAAATCACGTTTTTAATTCAAGTCTATTTATTTTTACGCAAATGTTATAATTTAATCGGCAACAATGAAATGTTACAGTGGTTTTGAACAAAAATATCCGTTGATACCACGCAAACTTGTTCTAACATAATTCGGGGATGGAACATCGTAGCGGGATGAAAATAGTCACATTCATCCTGATTTTCCGAGCACATTAAATCGTGTAAATTTCATCAGGGTGGGGCGCACGGTTCTTGAGTTTTTGTGATTCACACACACACACACATACACACACGACCCATTTCCCGTTTCTGCTCTCTATATCAGATATATATTTTTACAAATAGCATTCAGCTACGCTAAAAACGAGATCCTACCACTTTTGTTAAACACTTACTTTATTCCCTTAGCGGAATAAAATCCAGACAGCGACGAATTGGAAAAATCAAATGAATCCACTCGAGAAAAGTTTTGGGGAATAAAGAGCGAATAACATTTCTCGCCAAGAAAAGCCTTAACATTCTCAATTTAGCCGAAGAAAAGAAAATCACGTCATTTATTCTCTTCTGCTCTGTAACCAAGCCCCCATAAAAAAAGAAAATCATTTCTAAACCTCCTTGATGCGATAAATAATAATTCGCCAACTGCTTGTAATCTTTGAGGCAACATTTGAAATTACACATACTAATCCGTCCCGCGCCTATACGATGTCCCCACCCGCGGGAAAGATCTGACGCAGCGCGCACCCTCTCCAACGCAGACGAAAAACTCAGTCCTCCAACCCCCTTTCACCTCCCGGCATTTGCCGCTCGTTCTCCCGAAGGCTTGGAACAACTCGGCACATGTTGGAATATATCGTCGATTGTCAATGATTGTCGCCGAGATTTCTTTGCATCGATCGCTTTCATTTTATTGTTTTCATTATGGTTTCATTAATCGATATTAATCGCTCGATTGAGGATCGCGCCGCCAGGGGAAAACCTACGAAACTCGTCATCAAGTGATTTGTTGCATGGAGAGTGTTCTGTTTCGAACGCTGTAACCGCAGCGAACTGCTTTCTTTCTTTTTATGATTTAAAGGCTAAAAGAGCAAGACTTTTGAAAAGCATGATGAAATGCTGCAGTTTTATTAATATTCATCAAAACAAAGTGTTACCGAAGTCTGGTTAAATGTTCAAAGCAGACGATTACATCATTTATTTTTAGTTGCATAATATTTACCGAAATCTTTACAAGCTGTGTGAAACAAACTTTTCTTTCTGATGAGCTAATTTACTTGTTTCCCATTAGACTGTTTTCATTATTTTAACAACGTTTAAAAAAATTCTCTCTGTAAAATATATTGCACAATTTTTAAGAATCCTTTATTTTAGTTAGCAATTCGAGCTTAAACGATAAATTTATATCGTTAATTTTAAAGATTTTTCTCTTTAAATTGAATTAGGAAACTATTTTTGAATGAAAATCAACACTATTAATATATTATCCGGCTGTAAAAAATTACATTAGAATTTTCACACTTCTGGAACTTTTTTGACATTCATAAAATTTTTATAAATATCCGAGTAACAATTTAAAATTTTAATGCCATTTAATTCACGTTTATATACATGACCCTGTTTTAGTCGCAGTTTCCTATTATTCAGTAAAGTGTACTTTTTTTTTACTTTTATTTAAAATCACAGCTGTTAGATTTTACCTTTTAATGATTTAATACTTGAGAATTTCTGTGAATATGTATTTTTTAACTTTATTCTTCTTCCACATTTTTAAAACTGTTCAAAACTAAATTAGCACGTTGTGTGTAAATCACACCCCACTTTTTGGAGTTTTGATCTTTGCTTAAAGATTAATGCATTATTTCTAGATTACTTTAATTTTGTTTATTTGTTTATTTTACTTTAAAGAATTATTTGATATGTAATATTTTTCTCATTTTTTTTTAAATTTGTAGCCTCAAATTATTATTAAGTATCAATGAAAAATTCGTTATTGTATTGATAGACTTACTCGTGTTTCTAATTTGCCCAAACCTGATATTTCATACTTGACAATTCTATACCTATTGGTAGTTAATTTAGAATTGAAATTAAGTGTTGCACATTCTGCATATTTTAAATCAGACTAGTAAAATATTTTTACAAAAAAATTTGAGAATTATTTATTGATATATTGTCAAAGGTTTCTGCATGTATTGTGAGCAATGAAATTATATGGTTTACATTATTTGTAAAGAGTATTTGTAACTAACTCTGCTGAAGCATTACATATTTAATACGTAGAATTTTTTAGTTAATGTGTATTATTTATAAATAAAAAAATCTTACGTAATTTTTTAAATTAAGAAATTTAATGAAATTTTTAAGCAATGATTTATTTTAACCTTTTAAATCACGAGAAATAGTTTTAGTGTGAAAATGTATTTTACTTAAATTAAATACTAAGATTTTTATTTTATTTATGAATTTTAATCCGGGTTAGTAGTTATCCTACTCACTAATCAATATATTAATCAATCTTAAAATTTTTCTTATTAAATTATCGGCGATTATTTGTTAGATATACCTCATTACATGATATCATATGCTCTGGTACAATTTTAATTTCGTGGATGTAATAAAGATATCAGTTACGTCATTCGATTAGTTGCTGCCTTTTAAGAGATTAAGTTTACGACGTCATTGTAACCTCATTTTCTGGAGTCTCATTCTGAGCTTAATTTCTATTCTAAAAACTATTTTCATATAAACCAAAGAAAATTATAAGCAAATGCTCAAGCTATGTCATGATATTCAGCACTGATTTTTTTTCAGTGTATTATTCTGACGTATGATGTCTATTTTACAAAAATTATATATACAGTTCCTCGAAACATAGCATTTATAGTCCCTGCTCTGGAATAAATGACTTAGTGATTTTTATTTTAAGCGAAATTTTCTACCATTTCTTAAATATATGAATAAAGCTAAGATATATTACATAGCATTCGATCTATAAGATTTTGTTCTATTACAGAGTGACATCTTTTAACAAAGATTTTTTTCTGAAGCATAAAAGCAAGAAGGATGTCACTGGAAGAAAAATACAGCTACAACAGAATAAGAGCAACAACCAACCAAACATGTCGTAATGTTACACTTTCGGTACCGAATAATGATGTACTCGGTTGTATAACAATAATTTTTAATTACCCCACTATTCGTCATCTTTTATGAATTGACATTTAAAGAAACCAAACTACGCTTTATTTGAGGAATGAATATTTTGCATTGAGTAGCACTGAACATCTAATGGTGACGATAGTCATCAGTTTTACAAACTAGTGTTTTTTTTTTGTACTCAAAATGATCAGGCAATCGCAGGTGGTGTAAAGTCTTGATGAAGTGCCGCACGAATGCAGCCTTACTACTGTGCCGTGTGTCACACCAACGGTCGACTAAGTGCACGTTGCTTTCTCTGTCCCCTAGCTGTTCAAAGAGGGCGAGTACCTCCAAATCAACACCCGCAGATCTCACTGACCAACGGCGACTCCTTGGGCGGCCCACACTCCTACCTCTCCAGCTTCATCTCCCTACTGCTGAGGGCTGAACCCTATCCGCCGTCCCGGTACGCCCAGTGCGTGCAACAGAACAACATCATGGGCATAGACAACATTTGCGAACTGGCCGCAAGACTGCTGTTCAGCGCAGTGGAGTGGGCTAGGAACATACCCTTCTTCCCCGATCTTCAGGTGAGACATGCTTTTTAGACTCGTGTACTTAACACTTTGCAGAAGCTTTATTTCAGGTCATACAACTCAAAGCAGTTCATAGAAACGAAATATTTTTGAGACCAGATGACGTAGTATCCAGTCTTCAGGTTACTCTTCCAGAAAATCATGAAGATATTGTTGTCTGTACTCAAACCAGCATCACAGTACAAAAACAACATCTGGGGAACTGAGCAACAGGTGGATTTTTAAAAGTCCAAAGAGGGTGGGGTGTCAGTTGATGTTTTACCTTCAGTTTTTAGATATCCATTTTATATTGTGACTGTTAAAGGAGAAACTGACTAGTAGAAGCATTTCTCCTGCGATTGGGAGCCACATGGCACAGTTATAGGTGTAATGTGTGTTTCAGGAGCGGTGATAGTCGATTCTCTCATCCCAAGGGTTGAAAAATTGACAGATAAGTTTTTCCAGTGGTATTTTACATCACTTTCTTACCATCTCAATAGAACACAAACCCTTTCCTAGAAATGGATTCTGGGCACGCCATAGCCTGTGAGTGTCTTACAACAGCCTACTTTGTAGCAAAAATTTCCTGTCTACTATTTAAGATTTTTTTTAGGGGTGTGCGGACATTTCTGATTATTGTGACCTCACTCTGAAAAATATTCCTAAGTTCATTCTTATGAACAAGTATTAAAAGGAGGAAATGAGAAAACATTATACATTTTGTGTCGTGGCTATGTGTTGACCTATCTGCTCTCTCAAACAATAATTTCCAGATGCTGGAGAAGCATTGGAATTTGAAGACGAATATAATGGGGACAAATAACAATCGAAAAATACCCAGGAAATCAGAGAAAACAAGAATGGTAACAAACTTGTGCTAACAAAAAATTCTGGGATAAGTCAGGAATTCTGTAAGAAGTATCCTAAATCCGAGAAAGTTAAATTTGTCTAGATGATTGCCGTTTCCACTTTTCACGGATTCCCAGAGATCGTACTGGTCGCAAAAGTTTTTCCCCAGAAAAAGTAATATTTCTGTGTAGAGACCACCTCCTACAACAAAATAGCATCTTTGAAAACTAGTTAGTTAAAGATCTTTTCGCATACACGCTATTGTATTATGGGCTGGCTTCGGACCTTTTGATCTCTCCTGACACCTCAAAGCCGAGGCGGGCCGAACAAATTTTCCATCGGTATTCAAGTGGTGCCAGTCTGGGCAGTTTTGAAATATCTAATCAATCGACAGTGATATGTGTAAAAATAACTTTTACTAACAGCTTGACATTTTAATCTCAGATTTTTTTCTCTCTTAAACTCTATCCAATTATAATATACCCTATCCACTTTCCTATATTTGCCTCTCCCTAACATGATCACTTCAAAAGCTGGATAAGCTAACTTTTTCTTCAAATGCAGGGCAAGTTTTTAGCCGATGTTAAACAGGATATGCCACCCGTCTCTTAATGTTTTTCTGGGTTCGAAGTTCTCTTTTTCATTTGGCTCGCGTCGCATACAAGTAAAAAAATTCAAGCTCCCATAAAGGTTACGAACTTTAATCTATTGTTTTTCTTTTACGAAAATCACCTTTTGAAAGTTTATACAGGGAATACTTTTATTACATTCTTTTAAATGAATTTCAACAAAAGTATGCAAATCTTTAAGTGATGGCAAATAAAGCTATCGTAAGATTCTTATTTTTCATGTTCTTTAAAATCGAATTTCTTATTTTTTTTTCTTGGTTATTTGTTTTAGCAATATGTTACTTTTCCCCTTTTCCAAACAAAAGCGGCGTCTTTGTAGGTTTTATGGTTTCTATACTTCCCGTTAATTTACTGTATGTTCTCAATCTTTTTGGCTAATGTGCCTGGGACTGACAACTATTACACCCCAGTCCGGTGTACATATGAATACAAGGAAATAGACACACAAATCACACAAGTATTTTTATTAACAAACGATGACAACGGCGATGGACGATGGGTTGCAGCTTCCTTTCTAGACTTCATTTTGCAGGCGGAAGACTAACCGGTTCCCCAGAATACAACGAAGTCTTATGTGGGAATCGAACCCGCGCTCCCGGTGTGGCAGACTGATGCCTTAAACACTTAGCCACTGGACGACGTTCTCAATCCTTCTTCTCAAAAACGATTACTCTTATTTTGATGCGATGGGGCGCTGTTAATGATAAAAAGCTGATAAAATTAATCGAGACATAAAAAAGAGTAAATTGAAATTAATTTATAAAACTTCGGAAAATCGCAACGCATCTGGATGTCTACTATGATTATCAATCCGTTTACTGCATTTTTGCTGAATACATTTTACTAATTTTACAGAGTGGAAATTAAGAAATTTACTTTTTATGTGACAAATTTATTCTGAAATTTAAATAATATAGGGTAATATATGACGCCCGTTAGCGTAGTGGTTAAAAGCTTCAAGCTGCTACACCACAGGTTCAGGGTTCGATCCTGCGACTGGGCAAGGTCGACTCAGCCTTTCATCCCTTGAGTGGGTCGATAAATAGGACCAAGCATGCTTGGGAACTAAACTCTGTGGGTCCCACGTCTGATTGACCACCTGACTGAGACATGTGGTGTATGGCACCCCAAGCCCATGGTCAAGAAAGCGGAGATGGGCACCGCCGGCCTTGTTCCAGAACGGACTGCTGTGCCATGAGTAGTGTAATACATACATATAACATTTTCTTTGCAGTTGAGGCTGTTATTTTGTATAGATATTTAATTTTAGTGACGATTATGTATTTAGGAAAAAAATTTAACACCATGCTTAAAATAAAAATTATTAACAATATACTTTACTAAATTGGACCATTATAAAAATAGAATTTCTAGAGATCGCAGAATTTATAGAATAAATTGATAAGAGAACATGTTCTACTGAATATGTTTTCAATTTCAATGAGAGAGATCACCTATTTTTGTATAAAAACTGAAGAAGAAAAAAAAATATTTTTAATAGCCGAGTTAAACAAATTTGTGTAAATATTATCTTTGACTTAAAAAAAAATCTTGTGTTTGATATAAAATAAGATCAAAATTTAGGAATTTCAAAATTATTATTCGAAATTTGACAAAATTGTCTACTTCTCATTTATTCGAAATTATCTGGACACAGAGATTTTTTTTCCCAATTCCAGTGTATTCTTGTACTAATAAAATTTGAGATTCTTGAAGTCAAATTCGGTAAAAACAGTTTGCGAGGTTGATGAACAGAACAGCATAATCCATCAGTGATTTTGAATTCAACAACATTTTACAAAATCTGTTTTCATGTCATTCGCGCATTGTTTCGTGGAAATTAATTATAAAATCAAAGTTGCGACGATGTCTTCAATTCATTTCTATTTTATTTCTATTTTTGCATGTGTCTCCTAGGTGACCGATCAGGTTGCTCTCCTGAGGTTGGTGTGGAGCGAATTGTTCGTCCTCAATGCCTCGCAGTGTTCTATGCCCCTTCACGTGGCCCCCCTCTTAGCGGCGGCGGGTCTCCACGCATCCCCAATGGCCGCGGACAGAGTGGTGGCTTTTATGGACCATATTAGAATCTTCCAAGAACAGGTTGAGAAACTAAAAGCATTACAAGTTGATGCAGCAGAATACAGTTGCCTGAAAGCCATAGTTCTTTTCACAACTGGTAAGTGATATTTTTCCATTTCCATGGATATGATTATTAACAGAGATACATAGTTATTACCCAAATGGACACGATTTATGTCATATCAAGCAAATCTTAGAGAAACGAAGAATGTAAATAAATCGTGGCCCCCTTTAAGGTACCTCCTTGGACCTCCTGCGTTTGTTCTGTTTTGAGATATTTTTTTTAGTATAGAAGGACTGGGTTTCGATTTCTTCCATTGAAATGGGTGACGACAGTTTTTTTTTTAAATACTTTTAGTATGATCAACATCTGTTCGAGAAGGGGTTGATGATTCGAAAAAAGTATCTAGTATGTTTTAGGGTTTCTTTTCTAGTATGAATTTCGCTTAATTTTCTCCCGAGGGCCGAGGTAATGTGAACCATGGTTTATCATATCATGTCCGATTCTATTAAAGTAGCTTCTAGTGTTAATGAATTATAACATACTTTTCTGTCTCGTGAAAATATTATTGCCTTTCTGAATAATTTCATATACTTAAAAGACAGAAAGAAGGTAGGTGAAATAAAGATAGTAGAGAGAGAGAGATAAAATTTACGCTGTTATTTTCCTATTTTCTCATTTTAGCCAGCTGTTTCGGTATGTTTTTGAATTTGTTTTTGAATGGTCACATCTGCCCTTTTAATTATCTTAATTTTAAATATCTATATCTATATATATATATATATATATATATATATATATATATATATATATATATATATATATATATATATATATATATATAATAACAGCAATATGTAAATTACCTTGACCGCATTCGTAAATAACTATTGTTCTACGAGAATGGTGTGCCATCGAGAATTCACTGGTTCTATGATTGACTGTAATCATAGTCTTGAATAATGACTCAGATAAAACTTTAAAGCTACATTTATTTTGAAACGGTCGTACATCCTCCCTCTGTCAGTAGCGCAGTAGAGGAAGTGTGTGTGTGTGGGGGGGGGGGGATGATAAGGGGACCTGCTCCCGCGTATGAGCTTATTTCATTTAGCGGCGTCGTAATTTTAAAAACTCTAAAAACGGTACATAAATAAATGGTACCTTTGTGCAACGATAAATTTTTGTTCTATGAATGAATGAATATATATATATATATATATATATATATATATATATATATATATATATATATATATATATATATATATATATAATACGTATTATATAGTTAGTAATGTAAGTGTGTGATTCGGAAAAGAAGAATATATTTTTAAGACTCTAATACAGTAAATACATAATTATAATTGGATGAAAAAAAATGGAGGAAGAAAATTCTTAAACTGTTTATAACGGGGAAAGTAGGAATGGCATACTTCCCCAGACTTACAGACTGCAATGCAAAAAATTTCTCTTTAATATTTTATCCTATCACTTCTCCCCCCCCCCCCGGAAATCTTAAACTAAATTCTTTCTTCGATTAGCGTAACCTGCCTTCATAGTAATTTACTTTGGTCTTCGTGTTAAAAACACCGAGGATGAACGACAACGGCCAAATTAAAGTTTTTTCATACAGGAAGTTTAGGTACAATTCTTGACATTTCATCCGAGACAAATTCTGGCATGTATAATGCGTTTTATTAAGAACTATGCGAACTATGGTTGGCCATTTATTTTTAAGTGGAGTTTCGAATCACAGTTTGTATTTTACTGAAAATCGAACGAATTTAGAACGTTAAACTGAAAAATTTACAGAAAAGAATGAAATTTCTACACCATTTTTTTATCTATTAAAAAAAACGATTTCCTGGGCACAAGTTTCTTACACCCTCCTTTTCTTCACATGAGAACTTAAATAGTTAGGGAGTAGAAACACTAACTAGTTAAAAAATTTCTATAACTAACTGCAATTTAAGCCATTTCGCCTGCCTTGGTTCACTGCATGATAGTTCCCTTGCTCTGATCCTGAGAAGGAAAGCTGAACTTGCTTTCCTCATTCAGATTGTAATACATTCATAGATTAGTTAAATTTATTTATACTGAATTTATAATGGTTTTGCTATTACCAGACTTCTTCCACGAGTTTTGGTGCTAATATTTCTACTACTTAAATAACTGTAGAGAACATGCATTGATATGTGTATGCAGAAAAAAAGTGTACGACTTTAGAATAGTTTTGCAGAAAGAGACTGAAAAATTCAGTTTAAGGTATCTCCAGTTTTGACACTTGTTCCGTTTTTATATTGCGCAATTTAACCCTTCAGCAGGCGCGCGTGGCACAAAGTGCAACATGTCTTTCAACCTTGATTATTTCTTTTGTAATAAACTTTTTCTTTTGAAATTGAAATTAATGATTCTGATTTTTATGACAAGATTTAAAATGTTGATAATATTGAGATATATTTATAATTTAAGGCCAAAGAATGCAGATAGAATCGCCGTATTTCAAAAATGTCCGGTTTGTTGGATCTAAGGACAACTTGCGAATTGATTCCTATTACGTCCAAAAACCTAAAAAACTACGAGACTGTCCATCTTCGTGATATGCGGAATACCGTGTAATAGCTGCACATTTGATCGACTACATCAACTCCTGCTTTTGTCGTATTGTAATCCAGTATAATTACTGGTTTACCACGGTTAAATCACGACTAACAAATGAATGGAAAGGAATACAAGGTCAGAAAATCAGACCTGCATTAGAAAGGGTGCAGCTATAAATAGAAACTGCTCAGAACATTCAAACCTTACATGTAAAAACAAACCATTCAAAATTACGAAAATGTTGCACTTTATACACGGGCGCGCCCGCTGAAGGGTTAATTTAGATTCTCTAAAGACCAGGCAAATACAAAGTTATTCAAAACATCGCCTTCCTGATAAATGCTTTAGCCATTAAGTGAACAATTTGGTTTAGATTATAGTAAGTTTTACTAGTCAGTTATTCTCAAGATTCTGCATAGAAAGCATCGCTTCCTTATGCGCTATCAACCTTAAGCCCTGTGCCCTGTTAAAATGTTAAAAAAAACAATAGATGTGGTGAGTCCATCTTAAGTTTTCTAAAATATTTTAACAGACATTATTTTTTCGTCTTTAAAGCATTTTCATTCTTTCTTTTTTTTTAATAAGTATAGAAGACCACTAACTCTTTTTACTGCAGAATACTTTTTACACCAACAGTTACCGGACTTTTAAAACCGCAGCACACAGAAAGTAACATAACCACCATAAAAATGGTCCCCTCTAATTGTGACAGATAAAACACCCAAATTACTTTTTTTCGTGCACTCGCCGTACGTGCAGGTATAAACAATCCAGTAAGATACTCGTTTCTCTCGAAGTTTTGCCCAGTAACTGAGAACATCTCAACCCAACCTCTAAACTGCACATTAAAAATTAATACCATCTGCTCCTCTAACTCCAGACCTCTTTCTGGAACACTCAAAACACAAACTGGAGAAAGAGAGAGAGAGAAAAAAAAAAAAAAAAAAATTCTCTGAAAAAACAATTTACAAAAAAGCTCTCCGTAAGTCACACACGGACGTTATTATTTCACTAGGGTTGGCACACACACCTCCAGACAAGCATTTTTTTTCATGTTTCGCGGTGGCAACGCAAATTCGGTGGTCCTCCATCATAGCCCTCTCCGGAAGCTCGTGATAGTGGCGGCAAGGGCTGGGCCGCCTTCTTTCTTGATGGGTTGAGTCGTGAGTCGGGATCGTGACTGCTGCTTTTATGATTTTTGTGTCTGAGTAGAGAAGTTTGAGATGTTTCTGGAAAAGAATGCGTTTCTCCGGGTGCCTTTGTGTGACAGCGAGTTTTCATTGCGCCGGGCGAGAATTTCTCTGGGAAGGGGGAGGGGGGGCTGCCAAATTAAATTTGCCCCGATGTTGCCTCTGTCCTGGGCTTATTCATAGATCTGAGTGCATCCTCAGATATACGCGCGCATGCGCTTGAAATTGCATATGTACATTTGCCTATGAGGTGTAACAAATGTGCGCATAAATAACGGGGAAGGTCGTCTTTTCATACATGAGCCACTTATATTGGAGAGAAGGAAGAATAAACTCGTTGTAAATGGTTTCTACGTGTCATATCATTATCTGTTTGAAACGTCATAAAGGATTTATTAATGAATTTGCGACGGTGTTATAACCATCATATGCAGCTCAATGACGACTGAATATTGTTATATTCTTTCTCGTTCATTCACAATAAATGTAGGTCGGGTTTAAATGATAGTTTTTATCGTTCTTATTTCGACAACGTTGCAGTTGTTGCCAAAGATATGAGTCACTTCTCGGTGTGATGCTATATGCAATCAGTGATTTTTTTAACGAGTCCGTGATTCGTGATTTGGCTGAAATCAATTATGGTATATAAATTAATACAGTTCTTCAGTTGGAACGAAGGATAGGTTGGTTTGGAGCGGTACGGTCATCTTTTCAACTCGAGGGCTAAATTTACCGAGATCAGACCTACAGAATTAAGGCCGTTACCCAGCGGCTACAAACACCCATGGCTACCACGGAATTCGAACCCGCATACTTCGATTTAAAATACCACAGCCCTAACAAATCGGCTTCGTTGGAAAACAGGGAAAAGTCTGAGATTTTCTAAGGGGACTAAAAAGGAGAAATAAAGGGAATAGTTGAAAAAAAAGGAGGTAAAAAACACAATATAGTGACTTCTGTCTTAGGGTAGGAAATTACAGGGTAATAAGAAAAAAAAAAGAGCCAAACTTGAATCGCTCGTTCATTATTGAACACAAAATATAAACCTAAAAAAAACTATTTTTATTTTGAAAATAAAATTAAGGAATTGTTTGTTTCAATTTCTTAGGCTATATTAGATGCAACCCTCAAAGCTTGCTGATCTGATAAAAATTGGACCCTGAGGGAGTCTTGTCATGCAAACCATTTACGACGGGAGTTGAAATTTATAGTACTTGATTATGTCATAGCTGCTGTCAACAAAGTGCTTTATTGCCGCAATAATTTCTGGATGGACCGCATGACATTCTTAAATTCTTTTGCATGAATATGAATGTTGGCGTAAAATATTCATGCTTACAGCGAAACGCAAAATGGTGTGTCCTATTCCGGTCAGAATTGCCAGCGAGAATTCAGAAGATCTCATGGGTACAGCTATGGTACACACGAAAAAATAAACTGAACGGCATCGTGCGCAGTAACAACCTCATGAATAATTAAAAAGGAAAGAGATATTTCAATTAAACGGTTAACATGCAAGTTTCCTGTTGCTGGCGACAACTGCTGGTAGCGTTATTGGCCATTATTCGGAAATGAACTAAAAAACGGAGAAACAATCATGGATGTTCTTTTTTTTTCTCTCTCTTTTGCGTGTGCCGCAACAGAGAAACGGCAGTTTTCATTACCCGGTCCTCAAAACAGAGAAATGTCGCAATTTAAATGCAATCGTAAAAATATTGCATGTATTTGCCCGTGTTTCTGAAGGGAATTAAAGCTGTTTTATTATTCTGCTAGGGACGTGTTTCAGAAAGCTGTTGCAGAAAGAATATATCCTCTCCGGTCTGAGATGGGAGTTGTGGAATGTGCATTGGAAAAAAATAATAATAATCCTTTTTATCGTTTTATGCGACACAAATTCATGGCTTGTGTATCATATGTTTGCCTGATAATTGGCAAATTCAGATTCATAACTTGGACATGGTTGAGAATAAAGAACCGGTTTCTCGTGTTTTTCAAAAATATAAACAACCAAAAAATCTTTTAAAAAAATTTCGGGCACCGAAAGGAATCGTATTTCTTTTAATAAGCCGAAACGCATAGAGATGCACTTTACCCAGTTTCTACATGCAATTGGAAAATAGTGGTTAAAAAGATATAACAATATTAATAATTATTTGCTGTTATAAAGTTGATGTAAGGGTCACGACGATAAACAATGCGGTTTAATCGTCTCTCTCTCTCTCTCTTTTTTTCCTAAGCCGTACGTCTGAAAAGGTGGCAACGACTTTTCTGAAATGCATATTCAAATACCTATTTCCGCTGAAACCTGTTGCAATTTTAGGTTTGTCATATACTGTATTAAGATTATATTGGAAATTCTTTATAAAATTCCAAATAATTTTCGTAACAAAATGTCTGTGATTTCTTGAATATGTATCGAAAAATATAATTAGTCAGACACAAATCTACCGCAGTTCGTTATTTGTTGAGAAATTATCCTCTTATCGTTGCAGTCAATAAGTATTATCTAGTCTATGTACTGTCTTTGCCAAAGTATTTCTTAATAAACTGTCTGTACGTAAATGTATAACATTTTAACGAAATATGGTACCATGCATATGACCTAATTTCTAGAGCCAAGTTCGTTAACTAATAAACTTTTCGACTAAAAGGGAGTGAGGAAAGGGGTTGTCAGAGAGTTAGAAAACTTCAACAAATTCCTGAAATTCAGATTTTGACAAAACTGTACAATTTTATCAACAGTTAGGATTTCTTTTTCTTTGATTCCAATGAAACCGTTCAACCACAAGATGCCATACTAGCCATAGTTCAAAATTCTTACATTTCCATGTTGAAAGAATCTGAATACCTGAAAACGGGGCCTAAAAATTCGATGTTTCGGAGGAGAAGGGCCTTTTAAAATATACAAGTTTGCAAAATTCTTCTAAGAATGTTTTAAGGGAAAAGAGGGATTTATACGATTCTGGAGACGGATTGGACATGCTAGAAAGTTGCTGAAACTGTAACCACGCTGACAAGCATCTTGTTGCGTAAAATAAACTTACGGCAAACCTTTATTGTTTCCGTCATACCGCTTGAAAAGTTAAGAGACCATTTTTAATTAGATTTAAAAAATACCGCTTTGCGCGATCACGGAACACATTTTCACAAACTGCACTGCACGCCTTGTCAACATCCCGTATCAGTAAATCTCTCTAATCGGTAATCCATGCAACAGTGGTATTCGCATAATCTGGAGCCGAGTCATGGCCCCGTATTAACCGTAAATAAACACGGACACTTCCCGTTTACGTGATGCTCCGAGAGCGGCGGAGCATAAAAGCCGAATTAGCTGACGGGGAGAATCAGTACGGGAAGCGGCTGACAAATGATTTTTAGCAGGAAAAAATGGAAGTTTTGACATGCCTATAATGCTCAACCAAGGAAAATAATTGTAGGACTTTTGTAGCTAACTGTCTTAGCCTTTTAACTAGCTGTCATAAGTGAAGGCTAAGACCTCATGCCTATTCATTATAATTAACTTTAAGCTGTTTGGCAGCTTTTACTGAGGATTCAAATTGCAAAATATATGTAAAACCAGATAATAACAATGTTAAAGAGTGTATGATAAAGACTTGTATGCAGTTGGCTATCCTGTGGCGAGTTTCGGGCTGAATAGGCAAAACGTCGTATGACTTGAATCCATAGTTTCGTTTTTTATGTTTTTTTCCGATCCAACACCTCTGCGTAACTTTTTCACTTTTTTGCGGGGATAAAGTTTCGAAAGTGTTTGCCTTCTGAATTTACAAAGATTTTATAAACAAAATTTTCAATCTCCTTGAAAGTCAAAATATCGTTTTCGTTTCCTTCGGGAATTTGTTTATTTCTTAAATTGTTACTCTGAGCCCAAATTCTTCTACATAGTTCAAAGAAAATAAACCAAAAGAGAGCCATACAAAATTTCATAGGGATGTGTAACAAAAGTTGTCCGAAGTGTTCTCAATCAACTCAATTCCCCGTATCAATTCTAGCGGCTATACTTTGGACTCAGACACACACGTTTCTTAGTGCCCTCGTCATGCATGCCTCGTAAAATTATATATCGCTCTTAATAGTATCATAGTCATTCACAGTTGTATCAATTTTTTTATCAGTAAACAAATTAAAAAAATCTAATGCAAGCAATTTTACTTGTAATTTCTTCAACAAATTTAGATATTTATTTGAGAAGGGGGGGGGGGTGATCTTAAAGTTTTTAGAGTGTATCTCTTCGTGGATACTAGGATCCTGAGTTTAATTCTCTCGTAACTTACAGGTGTGTTCCTTCATATCGCTTCTCGCGGGAATGATCCCTTCACATCGCCATCCTGTAATAATATAGTACATATTAAAATGATTGTATTGTCTTTTAGAGAGTGTGTATTCAATACAAGTCAAATATGATAATTATTTTCATTTGTGAGTATCTTGAAAAACGGGAAGGAAATCATGGTTTCATTAACATTGATTTTTTGTAGATTTGCCTTGAATTTTGTCCCATGCCCTCGTGGTATTCGTCTTCGTTAAACTTGCTGAGAAGCGGATATTGTAGTCACCTATAGGTCAGCCATGATATACACGATCACCCAGTATAGGTTATGAAGAATTCAAACTTATTTCGAGATTGTAGGATTATTTTATTCTAGGATTATTTTGATTCATAAATATTTCAATCTATTCATTATTTAAATTTAAGAATCGGAAGGAATTATACCTGGTTATTTTGATATGTAATTTTACTGTACTCTGCACAGGCTGTGCGTTTTAATGACATTACCCGTTTGATTTCCCGTCTTTCAAAATAATCAGGACCTATTTTCCTTCATTCTCATTGACCTCATTGTTTTTTGATTACCGAGTTTACATAGTTTTTCTGAAAACAGTTTCGCCTTAAACAAAATTTTTCTCTTTCAACTGACTGATAGATGCGATGAAATTTGAGACTAATTCCTTATTTGCTGAAATTCGACGAGGAATGCACTTTTAAAGATAATTAAAAATACGTATAACTCTGTAACCCATGGTCAGCCATTTTAACTCAAAACATTGTTTTATTCCGTTCTTACTCATATTTCAGGGGAACAACACTAGTTGTAAAAATAGGACGTTATTGTTCAACTTTTTTTCATTTAATTTAGTATTGAATAATTTAAAAATATATTAAGACCACCCTTTTCCATTATATCTTACTGCTGTCGTTCGTCATAGTATAATACACTTTTCGTGAGAAACAGACCAATGTAATGCGATTTTTCGATTTTTTTTCTACCTCATATCTCAAAAAACATTGAAATTTTTCGATTCACGAAAAGTGAGATTTTACATAAATACGTCAAATTTCTCAATTCTGTCACCTTCTAAAAAATTAGAAGCCACTGCAGCCGTAAAATTCAAATTGATCATAGTCTACTTGGAGGCTCAACAAACCACTATATTTTGACACTCGCTAGTTTTGAAGCAGTAAAGAGTACATTTACGCAGTAATTTTATTAAGTTTATAAAGACTTCTAAAGATGCTTGCTAATAGAAATAATTTTATTTTTGGGAAACTTTTAATTTTTAATCCCTTAAGGTGACTAAAACGAAGTCTTCCTCATTAAACATGGAAACTGATCATTTATACTGTAATTTTCCCCTTACACAAACTGGCAATGTAAAAATATCATGGAAAGATGGGGATGCATCGTAATTTTCTAATTTTTAAACTTCCCCACACATTTCGTAGAAATCTTGTTGCCACACACACAGTTTCAAAATTAAGATTCTGGGCCCAAGCGTTAAAGGGCTTTTTACATTTAGAATCCGAATAAGTAACTCCCCGTCTTAAGCGAAAAATATTTTCGCAGTAGTAAACATGTAAAAATGTAATTATTCTGCAAACTCGATCTCGAATTTGTGGTTTCAAAATACCGCTTTATAAACTTAATTTGCTGTTTTCCCAAGTTATTTCCCCTTTCATTTGTTTTACAACGAAATACTGCTGTCTGTTCGATAATGATATTCCGAAATATTATTTTAAAACAAATATTTTAAATCGCAGAAAATTAATGAATTTGAAAATGGTACTGTAAATATTTTACTGTTTTCTTTGGAATCCCGAAATTCCCTGGTTTATTTAATAATGGAATTTAATTTCATAAGGGAGTTGAGAGCGCTTGAATAGAAATCCTTTCCGCGCGATGTTCCATGCTTTATTTTGCTTTCTTCTTTTTTTTTTTCATTTGTCATTGTGTGGTTTTGTTTAAACGCGGATGGCAACATTAAGCCGCGGTTTCGAAGTCGGAAGGAATGTGAGGTAACAAAGAAAGAGGGGTCAAACACAAATCCAATTTCGTATTCAACAACTTTTAATGGTTTCTCGGCTGTTACGTGCTTTAATTTTATAAAGAATTGATATTTTAAATGCGTATTTTTTAATATAATTAAACGTACTTTTGAAATTCGGTACATACGTTTTAAATGAAATTTATTTAGATTTGGCTTATAATTTAGAAGTATTTTTACACAACTAAAAAATGTAGAGGGAGGAAAAAACAGAAAATATCAGTGACCTTACAAGGTTAAAAGGGAAGAGACACATCAACATATTTAGCCTTTAATTACCAAACACATATTTTTTACTCTAGTATAATACAAATGAAATGTAAAATGAAAGGACTGTAGGAATATCTATTATTGCATTATGTTCCTACATTTAAACGACAGTAAAACCTCGTTTATGAGGCCCTCGTTTATCAGGATCTCCGGAAACTCCGGATCAGATTTGTAGACATTATTTTTATTTACGTTCCCATTAGATAATAATTTTTAACTATGACAGAAAGAACGTAACTACAAGTACGCCAAATATTCGCTTCTTAGTTTTGATTCAATGCACAGTTCGTGCATAGATTGTACATTTTATGTTAATAAAATGCTTTTTGTTGAGTTTAAGAAAGCTTTACTACACTTGCCAATTCTTTCTTAAGAAATGATGTGAAAAGTTATTTTTACATTTTTTAATGCCTTGTAAACAATACTATGTGATTTTGTTACGAAACATAGTTTTTTATCGTAATAAACGGTAAGTCTGCTTAGTTACGGATTTTGTTTTGCGTATTACCCATATTACCTGGATTATCCGGATTGCCTATGGTCCCAGTTAGTCCGGATAAACGAGGTTTTACTGTATATTGAGAGCTGTCAATTTATGCATTAGCATTGCAACTTTGGAGATTTCCATGGATATTATTGTGAAATGACTATGTTAGATAGCTGCTATTTTTCCTTCAACTGTGCTTTCTTATGTAGAATATAGTTGTAGAACAGCATAGAGATGTCGTACGTCACTGTACGTATCCAAAACAATGCTATCTGAAAATTTATATTCACGGGATAAAGCATATTCTTGTTGTTGATTCTAATGCCCCTTGACCGAAATTATTCCAGATCAGATCCATATAAGCTAGCGGGCAGAGAGGTGCGCCTCGGTTTATAATGGCACCACAAGGGTCGAAGTCCGGTACAGCCAGGTGCCACCGCAATTTTGACCGAGTAACCCCCGGGGACGGCATCTGGGGGGATCGTACCCTCTCCCACCCTTGCTGACCTTTCCGTGGAGTCCTTAAGGGACGCGATTTACGGATTCAACGTGTCCATATCCGGCCTAGACACGGATGTATTTAATGGCGATTGTTGGGATTCGATCCGAGCACCCTCAGCACCGAAAGCCGACGCGCTACTACTAGGCTACCTGGAGCCCCAAGTATATGCTTAATCTCGTGATGTATAACTGTAGTTAACCTTTAGCTTACGGGGCCCATTTTTCTGATTCCCTCTTTAGAATGGGAAATTTCATACCCCATTTGTAAGAACAGCCATTAAGGGGGTTATATATATATATATATATATATATATATATATATATGTGTGTGTGTGTGTGTATGTTCGTTCATTCTTGGGATACATGCTATCCCACCCCGTAATGAAAAGATTAAAACATACTGTTGTACCTCTAAACAAATTTTTAGAAGCACTCTCATTTATTTGTAAAAATATGGTTCTAAATAAACAAGTTTTCGAAATCTTTCATCTGTGGTTATAAAGTACAAGGCGTCAATGTGTTGCATTTTTTAGGTAAATTTTCTCTAATACCGGCAGCTATTCATAATTAACTGAGAGTAATAATTCCAAAGATAGAGCGATGTGTAACTAAATATTTCTTCATTCCTGAAATGTACAGTAAGATATAAGTTTTTCAACTAAGGTAGTTTAAATTTGGAGTTGAAAATTAATAGTTTTGGAACTTTTAATTATAGATTCCATATTTTATTTTAAATTTTAAAAAAATTAAGAAAATTAACAAATTATTCGGAAAAATAAAAGTAACTGTGAAATTAACGATGTAACTCAATTTGTTACATTTTCAATCATGTAAGTTTGAAAAAAATTCTGAATGATATATGAACTTAAAATCACTAGCCAAGAGGATCTATTTCCTTTTTTATTGAGAACTCAAGTTTTAAATTTTTCAACATACAACTAGAAAATTTCTCAGCTTTTCCTAAATCAATTTTTAAGCTTGTTACAACTTTTTTTTTCGGCGTTAGTACGGTAGGGAGAAATTTTTATCCATTATTTTTCATTTATTTATAAATATATGTATCGTATATAAGGGGTAGGGCAAGATTTGCAATATCGAGGATATATTTTCATTTTATTGCAGATGATCCCCCCCCCCCTTTTTATCTAAAGCGAGAACATAATTGTCAGTATCCGCACTTCGACACAAATTTTCTCCTCGATATGTAACGAGAGAAAGTGGTGAAAAAGAAAAGAAAAAAAACAACCTAATAACAAAACTCACTGAATAAAAAATGTGGAATTCGCGTTTCCAGTCATTTGAAATCGTTAACATTGAACTCGAGGAGTCAGAAGTCTCGACACTTCTAATACCCTCGCTTCTTTTTAACATTTATTTCGACATTCTCAATTCCTTTTCCTCGACCTCTCCCCCCCCCCTCCCCTTGACATTCTCTCCGCTTTTCACTTTTTTTTTTCACTCATTTAATCTATATCGAGTTTTTCCCTTCTTTTTCAGGGGGAGGTTATGGCCCCATAATGATTTTTCGGTCGTGAACTGAATTTGATTACTTTTTTCCCTTTATTTTTTGGTTTATATATATATATATATATATATATATATGTGTGTGTGTGTGTGTGTGTGTGTGTGTGTGTGCGCGTGTGTGTGTATTTTTTTATGAGGGTTTCCATTTTCTTTTGTTAAAGCTAGCTGAATGAAGTCGGGTATTTTTTTTTTCTTTTTTTGGATGTTATTTAATTCTCCCTTTAAGTGATCGAGCGATTTAAGTGAAGGAAGACCCTTTTCAAAAAGTTTTTCCTATAACACTACGCCATAACAGTGTGAAGATGTGAGTTGATGACATAGCATTAAAGGATGATTCGAAGTTTAATTTTTTTTTATCAGTGCAAAATGATTTCAAATATTTTTGTCTATGCTGAAAGAATTTGAGATTTAGTGAATCATCAGAATAAAGAGTTTGGATTGAATTTTATCTCGGCAGAGCAATAGGAACACGATTTGCTTAAGAATCTTTTACAATGATACTTTACAAGTATCTCAAAATTGGACTGTAAATTTCCTTACTAATTACTTTGCAATTTTCTTAACAAGTTACTTAAGAAATTTCCCAAGGATACAAGTGTCTTTGGAAAACTTGTAATACTTATAACATCCCGAAGATATTTGGTAAGAGATGGAAACTCCCTAAGTATACTCAAAATAATTACAAGATAAAAAGGACTTTTATAAACCATGTTTTTAAATTTTCTGTTGAATCATATAAACTTGACAATTCTATGTATTAATAAATACTTTTTTAAAAATTTTTTTGGTGAATTAGCCCATCAACTTGAAAGAAAATGAAGTTAATTGGAAGTTAACTTGCGTTTAACTTTTTGTTCCATTCCCGGGCGATAGATGGCTGCACCAGTCTACAAAGCATAATTAACTGAAATTGAATTCAAATCTGCTTAAAGATGGCTAAAAGTATTAAAATAATGCATTGTCATCGTGTTCTGAGCTATTCTAAAAGTTTCAAATGTCTAGCTAGTCGGGAAGTTAGTTAAAAATAGATTGCAAGATTTGTAAGGGACGCACACACAAACTAACAAGAAAGCAAGTTAATAAAAACATGGTAAAAAGTGGGCAATAATGTAGGGTAAAAACTGTCTTATTGAATCATCTCATAGCTGAAACTTTCTATATTTAATTAGGCAATTTTTACGTACGCAAAGTATTTACTATCATAATTAAACCTTTACCTTTGAGAAGGGAAACTGTAGTATGCTTGAAATTATTCGTCCTATAGCGTGAACGAAATCTTGATATACATTGCTAGATATTGTATCTATCCTGTTAAAATATATAAAGGAAAGCGGTGTTGCAAAATGTGTTATTAATCGAGAATTTGTGAAATAGATAAGGCATGTAAGGATTCTGCGCCTAGTCGTGCGTTGCCAAATCCCCTGTTTTGATCTTCCTAGGGCAAATATGCAATCCTCTTATACATGTCTAAACTACCGACATTGTTCTTACTGCAGTAACCCCTCGAAAGCAAGCTGCCTGGCAGTCATCACAAGTGAACGCTGGAAGTTCCTAAAATTAAGGTCTTGGTTTTTAGCTTATCTGTAGCTACAATTCCTTGATGTTTGGGGTAGGCTCTTCTTTGTGATCCTAGAAAGTAATGTTAGTTCAATGCACGTCGTCAGACTCAACAGAACGACACGTACTGATATGTTCGAATTCTCCAGCTCCCTCGAACTAAAGACAAAGAGTAGTAAAATATTTCACTCCATGAGCTGTTGTTATTCAAATGATGAGATTTGCGGACTTGTTTGCATTCTTGAGGAAACCTGTTTTTTAAATTGAAATAATTCACTTGACCTTTAGATAGTAACAAAATTCTGTTTAAACACTGTGAAGGAATGTAAATATATGAACGGAAACATTATTTCATTTAAAAGTCGTATGCAATAAATTTACGTGTGCCCAAATCTCGATAATGGTTATCACATCGTGGATCTTCCTTTAGCAGCCATGATAACTAACTCGCGTAGGCTTCGATTTGGAACAGACGACGATCTCGAGCAGTGTCAGCCCACGCTGACTGGACAACCACCGCCAGCGTACCTTTAGCCCAGGCTTGCATTTTCCCACCTGTGTTTTGAAAGCACATCACAGGTCCTTAGTCGGGGCAAAATGAGGCGACTTTGGGCTCCAGTTCAGAACTTGGACCTTCTTTTAATAATTATATTACTTTACTGGTCAAAAGCCCCATGTATTCATTTTATGAGATAAGGGTAATACTAATATATAAGAATTATTCTAAAGAATTGTTTTAAACCATACTTATTTATGAAAAATTGATAATTTTTTTATATTTTTTTATCCTTAATTGTTGAATACAGATAATTCACCATTCATAATTACATTAAATGGTGAATGTCGAATTTTTTGTATTTTTTATAGCAGGATTTGGTTTTAGAAGCTCTTATTAGTGTTGCTGACTTACATATATTTGAATATATGAAAATAAGGTTCAGTGTAGTTACTTAAGCTGGCTATTAATTAGCTATCAATCCCCACATGACCAGTATTTTTTTATGTAAGTACTTGCTAAATACGGTGGAATTTTGCGTGGACATTACTTTTATTGCCCGAGCGGACCTTTTTAACTCCCTCACACCCCAGCCGTTGACGTGCGTGGAATTTTCCTCTCTCCGCTCGCCCCCTAAACTGCTGTTTTACATTCTACCTCGAATGTTCGAACACTTAAACCCCCGGTGGCGAAATCCTTCGAAGATCTCCTTCAGAGAGGAACAGGAATGGCCAAAAAATTGTGTTCCGCGTTTTTTTATATTTTTTATGGCAGAGATCCGTACGCCGTACACAATCATCCGTATGTGTGTGTGCGGGCAGGAGAGTGCGTTTTACAACTGCGACCGGGATCTGGTGAACAGCTATTTTTTGTGATCTCAAGACCCAGATCCGCGTGATTCGAATGTTCAAACGAATCGATCTCGTGCGCGATTTTACGGGCGTTTAAGTTATATGGCCCGCTCGACTCTTCGAGAAAAAACATAAGATGTAGTTTGCATTTGGAGAAAAAAATATCTGTTCTTAGAAAATACTAGAGAATTTTTCTGCAGAAAGTTAACCATTATTATTATCTTATTAGTTAAGACGTTAAGGAGCTGTTCCTATTACACCCGTCAGCATCAGCCGTACGCGTATCGAAAAATATTAACCAATCGCAGGGTTCCACAACTTTATAGCTAATAGTTTTAACCTCCGTGATTGGTTAAAATTTTTCATTGCTCGTAATGCTGACTCTGACTGGTGTAATGTGAACAACCCCTGAGTCTCATGCGATTTTCGTTTCGCATATCGGTGTCATAGCGATCGTATTTTCGCGGATGATTTGTTAACGTCGCTATAATACAACTTCCGTTTATTCTCCTTTCTTAATCAATATAAGTCTCATTGACTGGAGCTCAGCAGGCTGCTTGAATCCGTACAATACTTTATGGAATACAAACCTGAAATACATTCTTTTTATTTGCACCTAGTTAACTTCTTCGAAAATTCCTTTGCTGTGCTTGAGGATTTAAAGTAACAAAGTCTACAAAATGCCATTTTAAGTTAATGTGTGATTTGTTGCTAACTAAACGCCGGTAATGTTAGAGTTCATTAGTTTTGAATTTATGTTTATATAAGTGTGAATATGTAAAACATGGACTTGTTTAAATTCTGTTCGGTATCCAATTTTTATTGTTTATCAAAAGCTTGCATATCATATTATTTATATGCTTTCAGTGGGCTCTTGTTTTTTGATGCTTTAGCGTACATCGTATTGGTTTTTAAGACTACCTCATCACTATTATTTGCTTGGATAGTTTTATCATTAATTTGCGAGATGAAATGTGTTGCATTATTCAGCCTCAAAATGTATTTTTAAACCCAAGATTTCTACTTTGTTCGTAAATAAATTAATGTATCATTGATCGGGGAGATATTTCGCTGTTTCTTTCAGTTCTTTGTTGACAGCGCTAAACAGATCACCTTTTTTAATCTGTTTTTCTCTCTTAACAGCATTTATTCTTCATCGAAACGATCTGGCGAGTCGTGCCTTTTCAATATATGTTTTGTCACGAAAATGCCAAGTAGGAACCTACAAATCTTCCAATAATTACAATCCCCAACCGTCAATTACATTATTAATGAAAGACAATCTTTCAACAGGAACTGAGATAATGTATTCGCCTAGTTGAGCATTTGAACACAGCCGAGCGTCACTCGTTCGGTAGATCTTCCATGTACACATTTATGTTACTGTTGGCCGCGAATGTGTCCCCGCCTCGATTTATGCCGAAATGCTACCCCATAAGTCAGAGTGGGCAAGATACTATCAGTTTTCGAGTCGACACACGACATGACCCTGCGCTAAAAAGAGATACGTGAGACTCTGTCATCCCCGCTATCTGGCCAACATCTCATGTTGAACACCTGAGTTATGGCCGGTCCTCTGCCGTGCGTCTTCCCAACTTCTTATCTCTTTCTCGTGAGGGTTGCCACATGCGTATAAGATTAGTTTGTTTTCGTTTTTTTTTTTTTTTTCGAGACTGGAGAGTATCATTTGAGCAGTAATGTGACTTCAGATGATATTGATGCGTGCACTTGACGGTACGCGAAAAAGTTGACATTTAAGCTCAGACATGGTGTATTTTTTCAACATTCAGTGGAGAAAAGGGAAACGTTTTCGATATACGTTATCTCTACTTTTTATTTATGCATGTAATGTTTTCGTAATTTATGATGTTTTTTAATGTGTTTATTATACGATATTTTCATATAAAATAAGTAGGGAAAATATTAACTTACGGTATCCGACTACGTTTATAACATCGATTTTGACGAAAATTCTGAAATTGTTTTTATTCCATTTTTTTAAAGATTGAAAATTTGTGTTTCTAAATCAGCTTTTATTTTTCCGATACGATCATTAGCAATGAAATTAGAGCGATTTAAAGATCAGCAGTAGCTATAAATTTCAATGCTAGTTGAAACTTTAATCGTGTTTTCTGAAGAACTTATTTTTCATGAAAAATGTAAACGACTCTTGTGATAACTCAAAATCTAACCGTGATGTGCCTATGAAATTTTTCACGTATGTTTTTCATAGTACTAAGAATGTAATGGACTACAGATTTGGTTCTGGGCATATTATTTGTTGATTTATAGCTACATTTATAAAAAATCTCATGGAAAATTACTAAAATTTTACATGTTATTGCCTATAATGACCTGTATTTATTTTAGATTTTGAGATATCGATTAGCTTGTAGGTCATTACACTTAGAAGGTACTTAAGTACATAAGACCTAAAAAAAGTTAATGTTATATGCATTTTTAATTTTTTTTCATTTTTTTTGTTTGTTTGTTTGTTAGCGCTAGAGCCGTTTTTGTAAAAATGTGCTAAATTTCGACCCAATTTCCTCAATTTTGCAAAGATTTATGTAGTTAATGTCTATTTAAAAATTTACCTATAAATGTCAATATATTTAAAAATATATAATGTCTATTAAAAAAATATATATAAAAATTTTTGCATGTACAGTTTTTCGAAAAAAGGGCTCAGACCATAGTCGGATACCTTAAAATATTAGCGCGTATGTCATAGAATTTTATTTTTAATCTTGTTGTTGAGCTATTTTAAATCTTGTTGTTGAGCTATGTTTAATCTTGTTGTTGAGAAAATTTGACATTTAGACTAAATCATTCAGAAAATCTTGCTTGTAATAAGATAGTGAGCCACCATTTCAATAGGAAAATTTTGCCCTTTTTTATGTATACACACTATTATACATGTACAGAAAAACTTGCTTTGACTGAAAATAAATCACGTTGACCATGTTATCCATAGTGGAAAATTTCTTTTAAAAATTTGCACGGAAAAATTTGTTAATATTATTTTGTAATTAGGAAGCCATCCATCGTGGAAACTGAAATGATTCAAATAAAGGAAATAACCCATAAACGAGATATACATAAGAGCTATGTGGATGTATTTATTCATTAGATTTGTCAATGTCTGAACATAAATATAACATTTTAGTGTGTTGACATATGTGTGGGTGTTTTCCTAAGAACGTATCTGTGTGATATCTCGTCATCTTTCTCTCACGTGCGCGCGCACACATATATACAAACATACATAAAATGTCTGAATGTATTTAAAGGTTACACCTTCTATGAATGATAATGCCGCAGCCTTATATAAAGAGATGTTGTCATCAAACTTATATTCATGTGGTTTTCCACCTTTTTTTTGTATATATCATCCTCACTTTTAAAAAAATCTTGAACAAAAAAGAACAATGAGAGTTAAGTCTAACAGTGGAAACTAAACTACCGTTATTAATTTTCATATACGGCAGCTTTTTATTTTGCAATTTTATTGTTTCTGCCGTGGTGCGTCGAATTTTATCTCCTCTTTCGTTAATCTAGATCTAGATTGATCTACATAGCTACATTTAGATTTACTTATTCATCAATGAAATCCTAGTTCAAATCTCGTAACTCAGCTAGTGGCGTCTGATGACGTAATTTGCTAGACTTTCCTTTCCCCCCCCCCTTTTTTTACGTATGCTTATCTATAGAGTCAGGCTGAATAGACAGCAATTCATTTGTGTATATTTATATATAATCACGAATGTCTCAAGGATAAAGCATTCATAAACGTTAAATTAGTATTAGAAAAAGTATTTTCAAAACAGCGTTTTGCCCACAGATTTTGAAACGAGGGGGGGGAAAAATCATCCATTTTCGAGCAGTTTTCCATTACACGTGAGTGTTTCAAATGCCCCTAATACCGTGTTTTTAGCTCAATCCCTTACAGAGTTTCACTTGCTTGTCGGCTGGGAATTACGCGATACATCGGCACTAATTCCTTCCCTTTTCCGCGAGCCGTAGGATTTCCCTGACAACCCCGAGCACAATTCCGCAGCATCCGAAATCCCTGCGTTTGATTCCCGCCGACAAACAAAGCGGCCTAAAAGTTTCTCAGGTTTTGTCGTGAAGAGGTGGAGAGATGTGTGTGCTGCTCTTACTTTCATCCCCCGCTATGGTCAGAGAATGCTCTGCGGCCCGTCAATTAGCGAGACGAACCTGAAGAAGCCAAAGAAAATGAGGGCGGGAAGAGAAAATAATCCTCTCATCTCCCCCCGTCCCCCAGAACCACTAGCCGGAAATGAAATACAGAGCAAGGTAGGAGGCGGCCATTGCTGGCCTCTCTTTATGGATGGATGAGTTAGGCTTTCATATAAGCATTTATATATTTATAAATTTTCTGAATACCCTGCCATGATTTTTATAACTTGCAACATTTAATTAGAAGATAAGTTCTCTGTTAATACTTATTCACCTTCAGGATAGATAGGAGTAAACTTCGCAATGATATGTAGTTAAAAATATTTACAGTAGTAATATATAAAGGGGAAAATTATATAATTTTTTAAATATTAATTGATGAACATTTATTTTGTGCTGTTTGAGAAAATGAATATTTGTTACACTTATTTGAATGAATGAAAAAAATCCTGAACCTAATATCAGGCATGCTGTATTTAATAATCGGAAAGTATTCCTATGCAAAGTTTTATTAATTTTTTTATTTATTATTTTTTGAAGAACCTTTTTCATTTAAATGTATATTTGGTGTTAACTTGTCATGAAGAAACACAATCCTTTTATCCTTTATTAGTTTACTTGCTTCATTACTTGGAGCGGAATTTAGTTTCACGCCCCTCAATTTTCATACTATTAAGAGAAGAGAGGTCTGCATGATTTGTTGCAGCGTATTTTTTAGAAGTATGTAATGGTGTTTATGACGAATGTTTTTTATATATGATATATTTTGAAACACGGTAAGTTTAATTCGTATACTGCATATGTAATTGGTAAAATAATGCGCATATACAGTAGTGTAAATAATAAAGATTGTGCCAACGTGGGGATAAAATTATAATTTATATGTGTGATTAAGATGTATGGGCGTCGCGTGGGAATTTTTTTATTTCAAAATGCAAAATGTTATTGAATAACTTGTTATAAAAAATACTCTACGGCTATTTACTCCAACTGATGTTAATGTCATTCAGCAAAAGATAAAGCTACCTATAAAATTTGGTTTAGATATATTAGGTATTTGTTTCTTACTTACGAATAAAACCATAATCTTCAGTCAATAATTTAAGCCCTGTAAATGTTCTGCAAATGTATTGCAACGTCTGTTAACAAAGATTTGTTTCCCGTTTCATATACTTAAGGAATGCGCATAGATGTATACATACACGCACACACACATTTTATATACCGTAAAATCTTTACTATAATATGCACACGTGTATAATACGCATGCTTGATTTTGCGCGAAATCTTCAGAAAAAATTAAAATTCGACTATAATACGCACCCATAACTTTTCAATATTTTATTTAAAAATTGCACAAATATTTATTATCCTAAATAAAATTTGTAATAAAGATAAACGAAAACGTCAAATTCAGCAGAAAAAAACTTAAATTTTTAATTCAAAACAAACAATACTGTGAAATTATCAGTCTTAATCACTTTCACTAGAATTCAGCTCATTTATTGTTTGTCGTTTATTCAATGTTTAAAACTACGCCTTTTTTTGTACACGAGTATAATACTAACCTTCATTTTTGCGGACTAAAATGTGAAAAAAAGTTCGTATTATACTGAAGATTTTACGGTAAATAAGCTAGTTACAGTGAGAGCTTTATCCGGATGGAATATAATGGTATAGTAATAGCGATATCAAAACAGATATTTCAGTGTCTTCTTTGTATGAAATTTCAGATAAAGAAATTGTTTTCAGCATTTATAGTCAATAAATACAATATTTAAAATTACATTTAGACACTTTTAAAACCGATTTTTCTTTCTCCATTACCTCTTTAAATATTTTTTTTCTAAGTCTGATTGCGATATAAGAGTGTTATATAACACCTTCGTGAGAAAAATACTATAGTATCAACTAAGCGTAAAAACCACTGTTACGTTAAAATACCATTGATGCATTCTTGATTGGATAGGCTATCTTTTCGATACCTGCATAATTGACCTGTTGATACATGTTTAACAGATATACCGTCAAGATATCACTGGTGTATTCCATGGAATATTTAAAACTATGTCAACAATTTATCACTGGTGTATAGCCAAACTTCTACTTTAGCGGATTTAACTTCGATCTGATTATTTGCTAATTAGCCCTGAGTAATTAAACTGAAATTTGTTTTCAAGTTTTGCTGCCAATTTCTGTACTAAAATAATAAAAATTTATAAAACAACGTTCTGTATACTGTTCTCTATATCAGTACGATAGCCACTACAGGGAGTTTATGGTGTAACCTCCCATAGAAGCCCTTGAAATCCGTCGGAAAAGATGATTCCATTGTGTAATATTCGACCTTCGACTGAAACGAAAAGCAATGTTTTCCTACACGGGAAAGCACGCTTGAAAATAGTTAAGGGTTGTGCTATTGCTGCGTGTAACTATCTTTTTTAAATTATCTTTAATAGTTTTACCACTATTCAAAAATTGTACATGCGTTCTATAACATACTGTAGATGTACTGTATTGCCCTTTCCTCGTTCTGCATGCGCTTGTAAGTCAGCCTTCATACTGTAAATTTAAGTTTCTAAAAACATACTTTGTTGCATACCATTTTGTATGTGGTAAATACGATTTAAAGTATTGAACTAAGGCTAAGGTTAAAGCTACGAGTTATTTGCGGATTTTCAATTTTTCATGAAGTTCATCATCCCACCCACCTAAAAATTAAAAACTCGAATAAAGAAGGCTGTAAATCATTTAAACATCTGTATATCGCTTATATATCATATTTGTGTGTCAATGTGTATAATAAATGCATGGTGCCCGGTATAAAGGGCTTAAGTCAAAAACAGTGATTTAAATATACCAAGTTATTGGCTATTTATACCAATCGCAGAAATATAATTTTGACTTTTGAGTCTCTTGTACAGAGAAATGTACTTTTGTATGCAAAATTGATAGACTTAAGTCTTTTATACAAGTTAAAATATATTTGAATTTTTTTATCAATGCTAACAAATATCTAAAAATCACTTTTTTTTTTTACTTAAGCCCTTTATACTGGGCACCATAGATATCTCTTATAATTATGATACACTTTACTATATCATTTAAGAAGTTTTATTCGATTATGACGTGCAACATTTAAAATATAAATGCTTGAGCTTCTTGTACTTTATATTTCCTCTGAGAGTCACGATGTGTAGTATTAAGTCCGTGATATAGTGCTGTGATAGTCGCAGCTACTCAGTATGTGTTGGTATGCGTTTAGTGGCTATAAATGGCGGGAGTAGTTAGGTATCTCCATATTTCCCTTGGTTGCGGGAGGGGAGAAATACCACGGGAAGGAATGTGGAGGAGTAAAAAAGGGGGAATGAATATAGAAAGGGAATTCTTAGCGGTTGAGTCAATGTCAGTCCAACTCGACCACCAATCACGAACCAAATAACAATAAAATAAAAATAATAAAAATAAAGCGAAGGGGAACCAAATAAATAATAAAAAAATACCAGAGGGGTGGTGTTGCTATGACGACTGAGGGCGCCGAGGGGTCAAATGGCGGTTTGTTTCGCTCGGAGGGTTGGTAAGGAACGAGAGGTGTGTGACTTGGGTGCCGAGGTGGTGTGATTCGCTCGACAGTTCGACTTTCCAAAACTTCTCTTATCCTTATAATGACTTGATTTTTGCTACTTCGTGATTTAAGCCTCGTAATAGATAAATTTTTATCGTTAATAGAAAGGGGAATTGGAAACTAGTTGATCTAGGCTATCGTTATTATTGGCACAATCACTATTAGTTTACCCCCAATCAAAATATATTAATAAATAAGTAGTTATTAATGGAAGATATAAGCTTCCTAATTCTTAATAATTAATTACGGTGGCGACTAGTTCCGTACCCAATAGCGTTTAGAGTATTTAAATGTGATTATTTCACTCGACAAATAAGTACCTTTAACTATTATTTTGTCAATTCCAGAAAGCTTTTTATTCATAACTTTGTTATTCACCAGCAAATTATGAGTCACAATACATGTATTATCGTGCATTATGATAATTCCATCATATTCAATGTTAAATTCAGATTATGCATTTGCAGACTAATATCTACTGGTCTTTTAGCCTACATTTGTGTGAATCAAACGAAGTACGCCAGGAATACCAGTTGCTGATGTAAATGTATAAATGGATATTCATTGCCATTTGTTTTTATCTAATCGTATTTTCTAAGCCACACGTCATGCCACCTATATCTCCTGTAGAAGTGCCCTCACCTGCCCAACAGTGTTAATGCTGTAAAACAAACTTTACATTCTTTCTTTCTTTTTCTTTTTTTGAATCGTTAAAGAAAATATAAATGTTTGACAATATATAAATTTGAAAATTGTGTGTTGAATATTTATTTTTATATTGTATTATTTTCAGGAAATTGCGTAGTAAATTTAATAGAGAAAAAAAGAGAATATCACTGGCCACACATTTAATAGGATGTGTGTTCATTATATGTATTGTTAACGCCTATTACTTCTAAAAATCGTAGTCCACTTTCTGTTATCATAAAAAGTTTATAAAAGGAACACATTTATATGCTACTACTCCTATTTGAAGAATAAGTTAATGGTTATATATGCTTTAGCAATATATATCCCATCGACGAAAAATTGATTAAACGAAGCAATATAAACCGATCGATTGGAATATAATTTAAGAATATAAAGCGAAAGCTAAGACTTAAAGTTATATATAATTAAATCGAGATAAACGTGCAATTCACGGAGGTGACGTGTGACCGATGTGTGTAAACGATAGCCCATAATCACATGACAAACTAAACCAGTCAAACTCTGCCACGCAATTTTCTTTTGTTTGAAATTGTAAGAGTACTTGTTACGAAGGGCTGAGGCTTGCTATATCATTAGAATGAACAAAGAAGCAAAAGCAGGCTTTTCCTACATTAATTAACTGCTCCTCTTCTGTGAATCAAAATCATATACGCGTATTCAGACATAGATTTTGCGGTGATAGTGTAGAATTTTGAAATAAAGTAATACGATTTAACGAAATTGTCCTGCTTCTTGTGTTACAATGTTTTATTTTGCTAAGGTGATAATTTCATTTTATATGACGTATGTTTTCTTTGAATATCAGTCTTTAAAAAATGTTAGATTTTTGGTGAAAATCAGAGAATAATATTTTTTATTTCCAAGACTAAAAATTGCATCCCACGTTACACTGATATTTGAATTCTAAAGTGAGGAATTGTATATGGTTAATGTAGGAATACACACACACACACACACATATATATATATATATATATATATATATATATATATATATCGTCAATTTGTGACACTTCAATTTCTTGCTCTGTGGACATAATTCAGCTTAAACACTAGTTATTTTCGAATATTGTGGCGAGATATGTTATGTTACATCATGTAAGGTTGAGAAAAAAATAATTCATGTTAAACTTGTAACGTTTGTAAAGTGCTCTGTTGATTGAAATTGGAACTAAGTAATACACTCTTTTGCACTTCGTACCCTAATTTCACGATTTACTATTTCTTTAAAGTTACTTTGAAAGGGGACATCAAATAAAACATGAATTCTTTGACATTCCCTTTCGAAGAATTTACAATTCATTGGAAAGCGTCTGGGGCACAAAATTTAATTTATTTTTTGAAAACTCATTTTTCTCCAAATGGATCTTTATATAGAGATCATACACTAAACGTATAGAAACGCTCGAAAAGTTACGGATTTTCTTTGTTAAAAAAATTTAAAAACACTGTTTTGTTTTTGATGTACTTGTCTAATAAATATCTCTATTAGCATATACAGTTTTTTTTTTTGTGCATAGAAAAGGTACCTGTATATTGGTGTCTGCAGGATTTAAAAAAGTTTTATTTTTAAAGTTTTCAATCTCTTTGTAGGGCGAAATTTTATTAATTGTTTAGAACTTTTTTTTATTTGAATGAAAATATTTTCAGAGATTTTATAGTAATTAAAAAATTCTGAAGACTGTGATTAATGAAATAAGAACAACAGAAAGTACGCCATGTAAAACTTGAATAACATTTCAAGGTACTAGACTTAAGGTACAGAGATACAGCAGGGTACGCATTGACACTACGGCCTAAATCTGGCAATGTAATCATCGTGCAACATCCGATTAGAGTTGATTCTAAATGCCTCATAATATATTTTATCCAAGGATACAAAAATTTCCTTTTTATGAGAATTTGTCCCACCCCACCCTTTTTTTTATCAAAATTGTTGTGATTACTTTGCAAGAGTAACACAACTGATGATCAAAATTGTTTGTATTTATCTATAAGGAATATTAGTTCTAATATCTCAAATTCTAAATTTTCAATTTCATTTGCATGCTAAGAGAATGGTAATTTATAATTATTTCTTCTCTCAGTTTTTTAAGGCAGTTTTAATTGTGCAATAGGCGGCATTAATACCCCCATTTTTTACTGCATTTGTTTCACAGTCTCTGAGGAATTCATGGGTCTTCAAATCCTTTGTTTCACAACTTTCCGTCAAAGAAAGCCACCCACTTCTGTAAGCTCCTCTCCCGACTTAAAAGAAAAAAAACTGGAGCCCTAAAATAAAATTCAAGAGGTCGAGAGAGAAAAAACCAACTCCGACTTTATCGTCTGATAACCCAGGAAGTTACCCCACAGCAGTCACTTCCGAACACGCATTAACTCCCTAATAAGAAATGCCCATGATCGCGATGAGCGCATGGGCAGCAGAGCACGACATCCTCCCCCTGCTGACAAAAGTTACTGCTCATCACGAACAACTAAGACAAAAGACGAAGGGACAGGGGGGGGGGGGGATATGGTGGTGGAAAAAAAAATCAACAAGTGTATTTCTGGGCGCTCACACACACCCTCTCACCTCCAACCTGCGGAAAGTGAAGTTAACTTGGTGCTCGCCTAACCGTGAAGAGATGTGAGCTTAATTAATGTTTGCTAATGTTCCTTAATAGCCGGGATACTGTTTGCCTAACCTTTTGTGTTTCGAAAATTCGGCGCTTCTTTTCCTTTTTTCCCCAGGAACGAATATGTTGGTGTTTATTTTGTTTTAATATTTACCGTAGGGTTTGAGGGGGGTGGGGTAGGGTGGTGGATAACATTGTTCGATGTTTGTTGAGGTGGGTTTTCGCGGTGTTGACATGCAAGTTCGCTGCATGGGTTTTCCCAATTTTAATCATATTTATGAATAAAAAAATTTCCTATAGAGATCTAAGGCTTCGATATCGAAGAGAAAAAAAAATGAAGATGAAAGGCGCTAATGTAGCGGAATTCAAAATAGGAAAAACCAACTTATTGTTTTTTGGTTTAACGTAAATTTTTAATCTTTTCAACTAATTTTTACAGCGAACTGCATGTATCCAGTCATTATCTGCATTCGAGGACATTTAATATTCATAATTACAGTGATTATTTAATAAATAATTATTATGACACATGTTATTTTGTAGATTGTAATTCATATTAATTTTGATTAACCTATTTCAAAAATTATTACTTTACGCAAGGAGCGTAAAATGAGCTCCGACAGATTTACCTTTGTAAATCATTAAGGTTCCACAATGTAAACTGAAGTGGAACCTTTGTATTTTAAATATCGTGGAGTTCGCTGAGCCAGTTCTCGGTGGTGTAACGGTTTAGTATGGGCACCAATTATCAATAAGTGTGAAATTCGAACTGCTGATATGAATTTAAAAAAATAAGACAATCGACTTAAGGCTTTGTAAGGTCTGAGTTAACGAAGATATGTCTGGTATTAATAACCTAAAGACAAAAAAAACAACCGTTAATACAAACAAAATTATTCTGGGAGGAATTAAAGGATAGACGGACCAGTTATGAGTTTTGTACAGAAACATGAAAATATAAACACATATTTATTTATTTGCTGAATTAGCTTCGTAGTTTTTCCAAATGTTTGAATGATTACCCAGGGACAGTATAACTTATCTGAAAGATCACGTTAGTGAGATGCAGTTCTTTCACTTAATGAAAATGTCGGTACAGTTGACAGTGATGAAATTTTTTTATAACTAAATAATATTGAAAAAAAACTTTGTTTAGTTCATAAAGTGTTTCCTCTCGTAACATTTTCATTGATCGTAACACGGACAACTCTGTGTGTGTGTATATATATATATATATATATATACATATACGTGGCTCGGTACAAGAAGTGCCTAAGTCAGCTTTCTCCAAGATGACTTTGTTTGCTTATGTGTCTTTAAAAAAATATTATTTTCAATGTAAGAAGTACCTAAGTCTGTACAATGGTTTAGAAAACACTTTTAAAGCATCGGGCAGATTTAGGTACTTCTTACATTGAAAATAATATTTTCTATAGAGACATAAGCAAACAAAGTCATCTTGGAGAAAACTGACTTAGGCACTTATTGTACCAAGCTACAGATATATACTAATTGTATGATAATATGCGCTACGCCGAACAGTCGAAAATGGAATTCTATAACGCATTACCTCTATATTCTTCATTATATATTTGAACTCAATGATAAGGGATGAATGATAACATCCTCAAACCATTATAATCTCTAACTAAACTATTATTGTCTTTGATAAATTTTTACTTCGAATGGGTTTTTAGAACTTTTTTGTTCTCTCGTGATAATTTGGCTTCTTTATGAAATTCTCAGATTTTATTCATTTTTAATACGGAAAGACTCATAATATTCCCGAAACGCAACTAATCCTGGAATCATTATACACTGCAGATTTTCATTGTTGATTTGTGACAATTGGTAGGTGACTTTTTTGTCAATTTACCGATCTGTTTGTTGCCTTGAATTTATGAATTATACTGTTTAAATCGCCGTTATCAAAGTTATCAGTACATCACACGTTTTACATATTACGACAAATCATCCTCTCTTTTGAGAACTTGGTAATGTTAAGTGCGTTGAATGATTAAAAAAATTCTAGGTAACGTAGCAATCATGCGCCTTGTTGTAAACTGCAGCAGTCTTAATTCATGACACGAGCACATTCGCACCTTCGTATAAATTTAATTGAGATCTGATGTTAAACAGAATGTCAAGTAAGTGGATTATATACAGGTAAGATTAACCCAATAGAAGGAATCATCACAATTTTATCAATGCGCTGAATTTTTACGTTTTAAATTTCTCTGTCCTTTATTCATGTGTAACAATTGCAAGGCATTATCACAATTCTTCATTTGATTTGATCAAAAAAGTCTTGTATTGAATCCGTATTAAACCGTTATTCCATTAACAATCACACGTTCAACATCAGAATTTTTAATTAAAGAAAAAAAAAAGCTACCTCGTTAAAGCTTATTTAGGTTTGTGACTACTAGGGAAATAAAATTAATCACAAAATATGTTTTACTGTGCAACAGATGTACCACATTTAGTTACTTCAAAAGAGGGCCTTAATTAAAAAAAGATAGCTTACTGAAATCATGTGTAATCAGCTTTAAATTACTTTTTCTCCGCTGACTAGCAAAAATTGGGGATCCGTTTTATGTTCTGAAATCCGATTATATATATCCGCACTTACTGAACCCTGTTTTCTTACTCTCTCTAAATCTTATAAACTTCTGTTGACGAATATCGATTCCCTAAGAAATTTACTGTACGCAAGGAAGCACCCCCTAAAACCTAAGGTCGAAACACTTTTGAACCTCTTCCCACCCACCCCAGAACATCAATTTTACGAAACCTTAACTGGGGATGTAAACCCACATTTTTATACCCCTCCTCGCCGCAAAAATACGATCTCGGGATTAAAAAGGATTTAATCCTTCTTCTCTCCTGATTTACTCAGTGCCAAAAATCGAGTTTAATCCCCGACCACCACCCCCTTCCAGTGTGACGTCATTGTCCGGGCCCGGCTCGGCGGATGATTCAATGAGTGGATTAAAGGTTGTAATTTTATGGGGTGTCTTTTCTTGGTGGCAACAGCTTTTGAGCTCAGCAGACTGTAAATTAAGTGATTTCGGAGGAGGGGTGTGCTGTCTCCAAGGTTGTTTTTGTTCCGGATCGTTCCGCGGTCGGGGAGTACGAGGGTTCTTTCTCGTTTAGTGAATATTCGAGCCATGGTGCATCTGGTATTCAAAAATTTGTCTATAACAAATATTGAATTTGCAGGAAATTTGTAAATAATACAAGTAAACTAGAATCATGATAATTAAATGGCTTAGTAGAAAGATTTTTCTCTCTTCTCGTCCAAACGTCCATGATTTCAAATTAAAAATGTCATTTATTTCTCTCTCTTTATTTTAGTGTAATGAAATCTCATAGAGATTTCCAGAAAGTACCGTGGCAGATTAAAAATAAGTTTTGTTCAGGATAAAATCGGTAGATTTTCTATTCATGAGTGTTGTATCTGTGTAATGCATTTCTGTAATGCAGGTCATCAGAAACAACTGAATCAAATTTCGGACCTTTTAATATGACTAGGGCTGAATTGGTTGATTGGATTTTATGGCACTGCTGTCATTTTATGTTACTTGTGGGTTAAACAGATTGGAACCTAAGTATAAAACCATTACGATTATTCATTTATACATATCTCAATTTTTATGCATCATGTATCAATATCTTATTTTCTCGATTAGATCCCTCAGACTCTGAGAGAAACTTCTTTTGTGATAATAGCAGTAATATTGGAGTAGAAGGATTTAAATATGGTCACACACATATATGAATTTATGTAATGTAAATAAAAAAATACCGCTCTCAAAACATCCAATATTAGCAGTTGATAATAATATTGTGTAAAAAGTCATTATGTGGCTTAGAAATAAACGAAAAAGGCCTGAAATGTCGCAAATAGGACATGGTGTGCTTGGCATGATGTGTCTGAGACATGATGAGTCAGAAATTAATTTAACTGCGCTGGTTTTGTGGTCTGTGAGTAGTTTGACCCAAATTAATTTAATTGTGTTGTGAACTCTTATATTGGCTGCGGTTACTAGTTTGCCGTTTGTGCGAAATTACATAGCCACAGTTTTTTGCTCTTAAAGAAATAACCATCAAATGGCCACTTATCGCTGTCGCTAATGGGCAATGTTGTAACATTTCTTACTCACAAATACATTAACCTTACAGTGAAATCTCATTTTAGCCCATCATGATATATAGCTGTTTTCAATTAAATTGAGGTCTCGGGTAACACGGTGGACCCGCGTTTTTTACGTTCCGCCAAAAATTTCATGAAAAATTTACTAAAAGCAGAAAAAAACATATTCTGCGCGAATCGCTGGAGTGGGAAATAAAATCTCAATTTCAATAGCGAAATCGGTAACAGTTAGGTTAGCTTCGCATAAATAAGTCAAGTTTAAGCTCGTGAAATAGTCCTTGCCTCCCAGAAAAGTATAGACGTAGTTAAAATAGAATCTTCCTTTGCCAGCAGATAAACGTTGTAAAAGTTAACAAGGAATATTTCGTCGCCCGCATATATAGTGTTAACCTTACACGGTAACCGTCAAGTTACGGTTTTCCATGTTAACCACAAAAAAAAAAAAATCGAATGAACTCAGGAAACGTTCTATGTGGGTATGTATACACTGCATTGCGAAGGCTCCATTTTTACGATGATGGCAAGCACTTACCGAGTTTTGTCCGTTTCATCTAGTTATAATATTTTAAGACATGCACTCTTAGGTTTTTACCGATAACCCCCGAACTTTGGCAGTTTAAAACTACCTACAGGGTTTCGAGTGTGGTTTGGAAACTCCGCATTCTGTTGTCTCGGATATTATCCAACCTGTCTGAGTGGAAACCGGTAGCTTCTGCAAATAAAAAAAAACCTTCCTTTTTATTTAAATGCCTCATTCCATGTGGAAGGCTTGAAAAAAAGACTCGTCAAAAGCGTAGGCAGAGAGAGAGAGAGAGAGAAAGCTCTCCAATCAGTTAAGTTGTGCCGTTCTGCAACACTTGGTCCGGCACGCCACCGAGGAAAAAGGGTTCAGGGGGTCTTTGACCTGCCGCCTACCGCGGGGTCGAAGGAATTACGGAACTACCTGCCGGAGATGTGTAAGCAGCGTGTGGTAGGTTGGGAAGGGGGCGAGGTGGTGGTGGTGGGGAATTTTTAAGTCTCTTCAAAAGGAGCTGATGCGGTTTTTTCTCTCTCTTTCTTTAGATTTGGCCCTTTGTTACATGTAACCAATGGTATCTTTTATGAATTTTCGTCGGAGGGAAGTGGTTTTTTTTCTCCATAGTTGACACAGCCGTCGGGAATGAATGCATTGTCGTTTCGACGTTGTTTGTAAATAGAAAAAAAAAAGTAACAACTCTTGTAGCAATAGTTATGTAGAATTTGGATGTATTGTTATTTATACAGATATATACCGTAAAATCTTGAATATAATACGCATTTTTTTTTTTTTTCACATTTTAGTCCACAAAAATGAGGGTGCGTATTGTACAAAAAAAAAAAAAAAACGTAATTTTAAACATTGAATAAACGACAAACAATAGATGAACTGTATTCTTGTGAGAAGTGATTAAGACTGATAATTTGATAGTATTGTTTGTTTTGAATTAAAAATTTAAGTTTTTTTCTACCGAATTTGACGTTTTCGTTTCTTTTTATTACAAATTTTATTTATGTTAATAAATATTTTTGCAATTTTTAAATAAAATTTTGAAAAATTATGGGTGTGTATTACAGTTGAATTTTAATTTTTCCGAAAATTTCGCTCTGAATCTACTAATGTTATGTTTGCCTTAGTCATAGTGGACACTTCGCCGAAGGTTTATGTGTTTCAGGGTCCAGGAAACCGCAACCAGGATGTGGGAGGTGGGAAAAAAGATTCTCTGTCTTTGTTTGCCAGTGGAGAAAAGTGAAATCGGACCCGGACGGGTAAAGATGCCCACGGGTCAAGCTAATAGGACAGTGATGTGCTAAAGCGTTTAAGGGGAAACTATTATGTTATGTCTAACAAAGAAAGGAACGCATTTTACGACTGTATTACATCCCATCTTATCACTCTTTCTTTACAAAAAAATAAAGAAAGAACTTCGTGCCTTTTGAGGGTTTAAGTTGCTTTTTTGGAAAAATGAAAGGAAAGCGAAGAGTGTAAGCTGATTCTTAAAACCGGCGGATTGATTCTTTAAAGCGAAAATTTTAACATGGAAATAATACATTTTTTTTTTGCGATATTGATTCTTATAAACGGTTGATTCTTATAACAACTGATCACTATAAGCGGTGGTCACTGTATATCTCTCATTGCAAAGCTGGCCAGGGTCTCTCTGCATGTATCATTTCTCCGTGTACTCAACACATATTTCAAGAATTCTAGCTGTCTGAAACATTGTTCGTAATCACCGAGTGCCATCAGCATCGTACGTAGTTTGATCATATGATAAACATTGCTTTTGAGCACAGAATGCAAAAGTTTGTATATCGCGGTGAGCGTATCCTGTAAAAGCCACAGGATTTAACTTGTATAGATAAGTTTAAAAAGGTTTAGATATAAATTTTCAACTTTTAGAATCTTTTCGATATGGCACAATAGTATTCACTCGATTTGACTTTTTCCACTGAATCAAAGACTATCAGCACTTGGAGCTTAAACAGACTCATCCCTCCATCCCTTTACCATCATATAAACGAGATATAAAGCAAGAAATGGCATGATTTTTCTCTCTCACTCGTATCTTTTTTGCATCTTTGATAAAAAGTGATATTTTGTTCAGCTGATGGCTGAAGTGTTCTCGCTACTAAAAACGGTTTCCATAAAAAAAGATATAAGTTAAGGGGCAATCAATAATTGTTATCAGTTAAAGAAAAAGTACTGCGACGATTTACTTCATTTTATTAAACGAGCTGCGAAATTTCAATACGGACAATAGCAAGGACATTTATTTTATCGCAGTCAGACACCTTTCCATGCATGTATATCCTTTCCACCATGTATATCCGGGATGCATTGACCATTGTCTGTTTTTGATACTATTTTTATTTTCTTCCCCAATTAGTTCTAAAGATGAAACTATTATGCTCTCTCTTTTCAAACGGAAAAAAAAAATCTTTTAGCAGATTCAGAGAGAATTCGTTTTTGACCTTTTATGAGCCCCTTCGCTTTACTTGTATTCTTGTTGTGCGTTTTCTTTCCCAGTTACCACGTATCTATTTGAGCCTCAAACTTTTTGAAAAGCATTAGTTTTGAACGAATCGACTACTATTACGTTCTCCCTTGCAATAATTTGAAAAAAAATCTTTCAGCAATATTTTTTTTTTTTTTTTTATGATAACTGAACAGTACGTGTCCCTTGATTAAGGGTTTCTGACTAAGGATGCGTATATACATATATATGTATGAATGTGTGTTAGAAAACGGGGGGAAAAACATGAGCTGGACAATGTCCGTACCATTTCTCAAAGGGAGAGGAAACGAACCTTTTTGTTTCTAAGAAACCCCTATTAAGTGTCTTTTTTTATTAAAAAATTGTGATAATATGTGGTGAATCCAAATTTAAGTAATCTAATTAATAAAATATGCTAAATTTCGGTTGCCTATCTATGTTTCTGTACATGACATTATTTTAAATCTTCTTTCTCAAATTCGCCAGGTGATGGCCGAATGGCCAGGGCCTTGGCATTCGGTTCAGATCCTGTGGGTTCCAGTCCCACTGTTCGTATGGATGTTTGTGGCTGTTCGGAATCGTCTTTAATCTGTAGGCCCCGGTCTCATTAGCCCTCGTGTAGCAAAAAAATGACCGTAGCGCTCCAAATCCAACCAATTCTTCTCAAATTCCCTCTCCTATTATCCTGTCTTATTATCACTGTGCAACTCTGTGCATATTCTTATTCGCGAATATGATGACATCGCACTGAAACATTTTAAAGAGTAGAAAAATGACAAAGAGAAACTTTTCTGTGTGCTTCGTAGGTATGATATAGTTGATTCAATCATTATAAAGCACCACAGTAATAATCTATGACACCCTAATCTATGAGGAGTATGAGTGAAAATTAGTCCATCAGAAAAGGAGTATGTGAAAATCGGGCAACACGAACAAATAATCAAAACTATGCTTCGTGAGATTGTTTTAAGTAGACAAGACTACATAAATATGCAACCAGTTTTGAAATTATGTACTTTAAATCAGGATGCATATCACATACAAGAGAAATCACTTTTTTTTTAAATAGTAATTTTGTCATTTCATACAGCATGCGAATAAAATTCGGTAGTTTTCAGAACAAGTTCCAATGCGAAGACGTAAAGAAATATAATTAAAAGCACAAATTAATCTGGCAGTAAATATACGCTTGCCTGATAATTCGCCAGTTGGGACGATCTTCCCGAGCCTCAACTTACTTGCTAGCAAGTTCCTGGCCAAGGTCAAGTTCTGGCTTCCCCCCTTCCCCCCCCCCCTCCTCCCGGGACCCGGATGTACGCTTTCACTTCCCGCCCCCTACACTCACCGGCATCTTCTCAAACGCCCACTTGCTAAGAATTGACCGCGAGTCTCAAAAGATAACTCTGGCATCGCGCGCGACGGCTACTTTGCAAGGTGAAACCAGCAACAGGTTGCGATTTTGTTCCGTGACACGGTAATACAACGACATAAGTTACGGTTAGCGTTAACGTCTTGGGTCAGGTAAGGACTCGATATCGCGGAGAGTTTTTTTGTCTTTGTTCGTTTTTATTTTGTTTACTGGGAAGAAAATTAAATGAAATGTTAATTCGGATCCATGCAATATGATTTCAAATAAATATCTAAATGTACACTCAAACCAAAAATAAAGAAGGGGGAACTCTTATATTTTTTAATAAGTTAAGATTTGGAAATTTTGAAGAATTTCATAGCAAACGTTAAGAAACAGAGCCTTATAATAGTCATTTTAAATGCATGCTTTCAGCTGCATCAAATATACGCGCTCAGATATTAACAGCCAAATGCCATTAACAACGAAGCATCCATTTCAAACGAGAATAGTAAATTTATGAGTGAATTAAAATAGTACAGTTAAATACACTAGCTCGCACTCTCAAAATATATTATATGTGTGTAGATAAATATTTGTTGTTAGAAGGAAGCAAAATGAGAGGTGAATAAATGGTAGGCGGCAAACGCTGAAACGAAGAAACACGAGCAATTATCTTAAGAAATATGTTTAATCTGATAAATTAAATACACGACCTGCTATTCGAAAAGCAGCAGAACCAGGAGTTCGATTACACCAGGAGCCGGGTGGGGTATTTTATGGAGGAAACAAAAGTTGATAAGAACATGTGGTAAAGCAGCCGTTTCATCTACAAAACAGGATTTTTTTTTTTTTTTTTTTTTTTAAGTTTAATACAGTTCCAGGTCTATAATAAAGTAAGAATATCAGCAATTCGTGATAGATGCTATTTCTTTCGGCTATAGGCTGGAAAACTGCTTGTTGTCAGTCATCAGTAAAAGTTGAGTGACGTTGCGCATTTGGAATTCTTTTCCCCGGGCGTAGTTATCGGCTGTACCTTGCTGGGGAGCCCATAACAAGGGTGAAACATAGGTCCAAGGGTATTGGGTACGGAAATTATATATATATATATATATATATATATATATATATATATATATGTGTGTGTGTGTGTGTGTGTGTGTGTGTGTTTGTTTAGAGAGAGAGAGCTTTTGCCAAGACTGTAAATTGTATTTATATGAGAAACGTGTCTTGTCCGTATCCAAATACTGCTCTTAAACTTTTTCTTCCCCTCCTCCTTCTTTAGATATCTATTGTGTTGTGGTCTCAAATCCATTATACATCATTACAGATATTCATTGTTTTCGCGAAACATTAGTCAGAGTGGGAAAAGAATTAAAATTAAATTTTTGGCGATGGATAAGTTCTGGAAGTACTAAACGTTTGGTGGGATCATATTCATTTGGTGGGATCAGTTCCTGCATGTGGATGATCATTTAAAATTCCATGTTCTGATCAAAAACGTCAAAATATTGCTGTCTACTGAAAGGAGTTATGTAAAAGACCATGTAAGGTAATATTGGGAACGGGACTGCGAACTTTAGCCCAACGCGAGCTGCGCCCAACTTAAAGAATCGTGTTAAAGAATACGATGAAAAAAGTCGTGATTAGGAAGATCGATCACGTATTGATGTTTTTGTTGGAAAGAGTTAGTTGACCTAACATATTTTAACGTAATCATTGGTAGAAGAGGTCTGATGTAATATTTTGCAGATAATGTGGCAGTCGTTATTTTTTTTCCCTTTTGTGAGATGCTGTGATTTGAGCTCGTTGTGTGAATTTCATGGTCAGGAAATTGACTAATATTAGATCTGACAGATTTTTTTGCGCATTTACGTAGATTAAACATTCTCATTTCATCTGTCTATTTTCTTATACTCTTTTATTGCATTCTTCCTCAGTTCATCTGTCCCCCAAAATTCGACGGAGGAAACTAAATTTTAATTTATCCCCTTTCGGAAAAAATTACATATAAAAGCATATGTAAGCTGCTTTAAAAAAAATATTCATGGAAATTACATGAAAGAAGTGTCTCAAGCCTAATTCTTTGAGCCTCTTCTTTAAAAAAATAAAATAAAAAATAAATAAAGTTTTGAGGATATAATGTTCCCTCCCTTCAACCTTTTCTCTCTATGTATATACAAAGGGAAGAGTAAATCTTTTAAAATATTTTTTCTGTTATTCTTGTTGATGTTCAAGCCATTTAGCGTCTTTTATGAACTTCACTGTAACATTTTAAATCCTCTTAATGGTGCACGCAGTGTAATTACCCAAGGCTAATTTAGGATAGAGGTACAGAATATCAGCAAACGTAAAATTAACGATTGAGATTTTGTGAATAAGGGGAATGTTGAGAGCTCTTGTAGAGACAGGTGTAAGGACGTGCTGATGCATTAAATCCTACCATTTATTGTTTGGTGGGATATTTTGCAACAAGTGGGTGGAAGTGGGATGAACACTAACATTACTTGTAGTTCCGATGCACTTTTTTTCTCTCAAACCAGCCAAAATAACCGGATTATTTTTTGTTTTCAAAATGTTATTCAAAAGCGTATTTTTTTTTCAAATATCCATAATGAGCAACTTTCTGGAAGTAGTAATGAACATAATAAGTCTTGCATTATATATTTTCTAGCATATTCTATCCTATGTGAATTAAAATTTGTGGCGTAATTATTATCTGAGGGCTCATATCCGTTTTCGTTAATCAAAAAGTGCACCATCAATTTCAGTGCACTCTTTGTTAATGGTATGTATTTCTTTAAAAAGCTTAAGTTTAGAATTTTTTGCGTTCTCGTGTGTCAAAGATAAATGCTTTGGATGACATTTGAAAAAAAAAAAGCTAAAAGTGTAAACCTTTTGATGAAATAATGTAACTTTGTATTCGCCTTTTCTTTCTCTAAAATCGTAGTTTATAGCATTGAAACACTGAGAGTTACATTCACGGTAATATTTCACTCTGAGGTAACAGCGCTACAGCTATACAGTGCTGAAGTACCAGAGATCTAACTTTAAAAGTGTGTACTCATTTGTGTTCGAAATTTAATAGGGAAACACTCAATCTTGTTTTGAGCCTATTTTTGAGACTTTTGAGCAAATATACGTTATAAATGTACGTGATTTCTCAACTTGTCAAAATGACTGATTGTAGAACTTATTAAACTATACTACACAAGTTTATTATATATATATATATATATATATATATATATATATAACTTCAGAAAAAGCGAAAGATGAGAAAAAGAATTTGCAAAATTGAATTTAAATGTATCGTATTTCGCCTCTAGAAAGTACGATGAAATCTATAATAGAAATTACTATCAAAAATCTTCAAAACAGCCATTTTGATTGGTTTGATACTTTTTTTCTATTATAGAGCTTAAACTGCAACCTTACTTTCTTGCCCTTCATGGAGCTTTTCTAAGTATGTCATCCCCCCCCCCAAAAAAAAAAAAAAAAAAAAAATAATATGTCAGGGATTTTAAAAAAAAATACCAAATTGCCCTTTTGAAAATTTCTCTTCGTTTCATATAACTTTGTTTCTAGAGCTTTATTGGTTTGTAAATTTTAAGCTGTGATGAGTGATGAGTCTAGTTTTGGTGAGTACTTGCATTGCAGTTAAATATGACAGATGCATAGCATGTCACATATTGTAAGATGAAATATTGTCTCTCGGTTGTAATACAAAATATTCATTCATTAAAATACTTTTGTATGAAACCTTTTTCGAACAGCTAGCTTAGAATAATGTATTGATGCAACTGCAATTGTAATTTTTAAAACACTGCATCTTATTAAATACAGTTTGTTTTTGCTTTATTTCAAAATTTTTGTTTCATAAATTATCGCAACTGAGCGCGTCAGTATTTTGTGAAATTGTCATTCTTTGAATTCTTGTTTGCATTCATCTGTGTAGAAATTTCTGCTAATTAAAAATAATCATTTTAAAATCTTCAGTCGAACTGAGACCCTTTTTCAATGCAACGTCAAGAAAACAAAATGTCTTCCCACCAACAACAGAACAAATGTCTCTCTTAATCACACAACTTTCTTAATGAACCGTCTCTAACAGAAAATAAACTACGAAGAAAAACTCTTATAAATAAATAAAGCATTTTTTTTCTCACTTCTTTCCCTCTGTTTAAATACAACACAGGAAGCGAGGCCAAAGAAGATCTTACATCTAGACAAAGCTTTCTTGCTTTGACAATGAGTGCCAAACGAGCCGACTTAAATGGGTGTTCACACTTTGTCTTGACTCCTCCCACCTTTGCCTTCGGCTGCTTTGTTGTAAAATGCAGCTCAACTCTCCCGCTATTAATTGCGGACTTTTAACTCTCTTTTTTTTCTTTTCTTTTTTCCTTTTTTTTTGGAAGCGATAGGTAGTGAGGACAGATGAAACGACATTGTGTTTTTGCGATTATGTTATTGTTTCGCGATATTTTTACTTTTGGTTTCATTGTTTCTTTTTCCCCCCTGTTTATTGAAACATGTTTTGCTTATTAGTTGAATTGCGTTTTTTTAAGCAAACAAAAGGAAAAGTTTGTTTCTTTGTTTGTTTTCAGAAATTCTTAGCTTATCAGTCGAAATGAAAGAATAAATGTTACAGGAACAAGAGGCAATATTACTGCGCACTACTGGATGAAATTTAAAAGCATAATTTTGTATTTTTATAATTGAACTAGAGGGTGGGGGAGTTAGTTTTTTTTGTTGTGTTTCTTCGCGAGAAATATGGTTTGAAAACTTCTTGCTTTTGCTCCGATTCCTTTTGCTGAGAGCTCCATCGTCGACTTTCCCCAACACTGAGGATTTATGAATTTTTTTCCCCTCATTGAATAACAGCTGAATATCTTGCAATAGTTATGGAGTTTAAAAAACGGAGAATCGTAAAAATAAACACTAATGACCATAGTCGTAGCGTCGGGGAGGGGAGGGGGGCACGTGCCATAAATTAAAATGTTAATAAAAGTTCAGTTAAAATCAGAAAATTGTAGAAAACTTTTTTAAGAAAGTTGGGTTTTTTCCGCCTTTTCAAACTGTGAAAATGACGATTCCGATTATGTCTTTAGACTTAACATAGTTTTGAACAATGATAGGATACATAACAAAAAATCGATGCTATATTTTTTTTCTCATTTTATTTATATTATATTTATTTTTCTCATTGCGTAACTTTTGAATACTACTCAGACATCAATTCTATTGTTATTCAATTTTAAAAAATCATAATATTTCATATTTTAAGAACCGTCCGGTTGTCAATGCACCGAGGAAGGCCCTAACTGAATTCGATTCGTCCCCCCCCCCCCCCAAAGAAAAACAAAAAAGTTAGAAGATTCTACGCCTATACTAATGACCTGTTACCTATGAAAATATGAGATTCTTTAAATGTTATGTAGTATGACTTCGAAGACATGAAATAAATGTATACAGTACTTTACAAACACGGAAATGTTCTTTTCTGGGTCTTTTTTCCCCGCTCCTTTTTTTCTCTTCAATGCATGAACGCGATCAGAGTTAAACTTTTTGTGTTAAATGAATGAAAATGTTATGTTTGAATTTCACTGTTGAAGGTTAAGGCTGCTGTGTACTATCCTTAGATGATTCGCTCACCTCAATGTTAACCTATGCAGAAAATTTGTCTACCGTTTACAGCTACATAAATGCTGATAATCCAATAAAAATGGTATTTCCAGATAGCCTGAAATTTTCTGCACCTTGCAGGATTCATACGTTAAAAATTCAATGCTGTTGATAAACTGTAGCGAATTAAAGAAGCGAAACTCTCACCTAGAATCCAGTGATAATCTGTATTAAATGAAACTTAAACCCCTTAATTTCATCGCTAAAATGGCTCTTTTCTTCACAAGTATGTGGCATGTTGCGAGAAATCCGACGAACTTAGGCGTAGTCATCTTAGAAAAAGTTCTGGTAACCATGAAAATTTAATTTTTCAAGAATATTTAGATAGATAACTGATAAAAAAAATTGTTTGAATTTTTAAACATATTTTTTAAGCAAATTTGCTTTTTAATGAGGTGAAATCTTTTCAAAAAATTTACAAATAGAGTGTGGCATGTAAACCTCTTTTTCGAATTCCGAAAATGACCTGAAAAAGCATAATGCATATGAATCATTTGACTAAATAAAAAATAATGCATTATGCAAGTTATGCATTATAGGTTAAATAGTTAACTCTAGATGTAAAGTATGTTAAAAAAATTGATTGAATTATTAAGGCTGCTGTGTACTAACTCTATTGGATTCGCCCACCTGAATACTAACCGATGGAGAAAATTTGTCTACTATTTACAGCTCCATAAATACTGACAATCCAATAAAATGGTATTTTCAGATAGCCTGAATTTTCCTGCACCTTGCAGCAGAATTCATTTTATAAATTTCGTCCACCAAAGGAATTTATGAGCGTTTAAGCCCGTCTGCACACGGAGCAACTCAAAAGAAACTGATAACTGACTCAAATCACAAACCAGTCCGTGATGAGTCGCAACCTATGTAATTGAATGGAGCCACGCACACGGCGCAACTGGTTACAAACCCGTCCGACAGGTTTGTAACCAGTTGCGCCGTGTGCGTGGCTCCATTCAATTACGTAGGTTGCGACTCATCACGGACTGGTTTGTGATTTGAGTCAGTTATCAGTTTCTTTTGAGTTGCTCCGTGTGCAGACGGCCTAAAACACGCTATCCCAGATTTTTTCCTCGAATAATTTAAATTTAAAAATATTATTTGCATTTTGTTTAAAAAACGAAAAATGCCCCAAGGTGTAAAATTTCTTTCTCTATTACGGAGTACAACAATAATAATAATAATAAAATAAATAAAAAAAAACACCTTTGAATCTTAAGTCGGCAGTCCTTGGACACATTTTCTCCATAGGAAACCATTGAGGTGAGCGAATCCAGCAGTGTTAATACACAACAGCCTTAAGATTTTTTGGATTAACTAAGAGAATTCAAGTAATTGATAAACAACGATACTTGTTGCTTAGATACTTGTTATAGTATAATAAATAGGTAACCAAAAGAGTTAAAGGGAATAGTATGAGTAGAAGACTCTTTACGCTGTTTATTAGACTGTACTTTCTAGGATGTAAATTGACGTTTTTTATAATTGTATCTAATCTGTGTATAATTATCATTATGTCAAATCTTAAAAGAGACAGAAAAAGAAATGAACAGCCTTAAACCAATAGCTTTCGTTTACAGAAAGAAAAAGTCCTGTTAAATGTATTCTTATATCTAGCTAAATATGTTATACTTGTAAATTGAGATGTATTAAAGTGAATGGGAATTTAATAGTTCGATTACTCTAGAATTTGATACCCAATTTCGATTGATGGGAGAAAATTTGATTTCGAAGCGTCATTTTTATTGTAACATTTCTCAGTACAAATTTTAATAGAACGTTTTTAATGAGGCAATCTTAATCCACTTGGATGTTGGCTATCTTTCGATGACTGTCTTACAGAGTACATCGTCGTTCATCTATTTTTACATACTTCCAGATTATTTCCTCGCGCTGAAAGATACTTTGGGTGCACACTTTATCTTTACTAAAACATCAGCATTACACTGAATGCATGTAATGGGACGTTTAATTTCGGGAAAAAAAGTTTTCTAAACATTTTTAAATTATGAGAGCAATTTAAATGTACCAGCATCTGTTAAAATTATTCGGGAAAATTTAGATGACTTCCTAAACGTTCCAAAGTGCCGAGGCATTTTCTTTAACCATCTCTCCATCCATAGGCGAACATGTCCCCCCCCTCCCCAACTTAATTTGAAATAAATTGAAACGTTAATTGAAGTTCAGTTAAGATCGGAAAATTGTAGAAAACTTAAGAAATTTGATTTTTTCCACTTTTTCAAACTGTGAAACTGAAGATTTCGATTACGTCTTTAGCCTTAACATAGCTTTTAACAATATGATCCATAACAAAAATTCGATGCTATATTTTTTTCTCATTTTATTTATATTATATTTTTCTCATTTTATAACTTTTGAATAATACTCAAACATCAATTCTATTGTAATTCAATTTCAAAAAATCATATTTCATATTTTAAGGACCGTCCTGCAATCAATGCACTGAAGAGGGCCCTAACTGAATTTAATTCGTCCCCCCCCCAAAAAAAAAAAAATAGTTAGAAGCACGCTACGCTTATGTCTCCATCTGTACTATTTATACCTGCTTGGAAAATCTTATAAAAGAATTTCGAATTTGCGCTTAGAATATTCAAAATCTAAAAATTTGAATTTACTAATTTTCAATTACCCTTCTGAAATTTAGAATTTAAATTTCATCTGCTATAATTTAAATCTTTTAAAAATAAAATAACATATGTGTGCTTCTCTAATTAAAAATAAAATAAAAATCATGCAATAGAAGAACTTTCAGTTCTTAGTTCTTGTTGTCTGTGCATGCGAATAAAAATGATTCATATATATAATTTAAATACTTGTATGTCCAATCCCGAAATCATTAGAAAGTTTTGTTTTTGATAAAGATATAAAATACATTTTCCACATCTTTTCCAGTCTCAGAAAATCCTAATGATGCCACTTATTTTCAAATGGCAGATCAAATATTGTGATTCAAAGCAACCCATCCAAAGAGCTCTGTGTAATTAATTTCTTTTATTTTTTATTAGTCGCATAGAAAAAAAAAGTAGTACATGTGATTATATTTCTGATTGAAGTACAAGCATACAATCGTGAAATCGAGAACTGCAGTTATGGGGGGGGGGCAGCATAAAAAAAACTAAGTATAAAACAGACGGTTCTCTATTATTCTTTCCGGCAACAATCGTCATTTCTCGAAAGCGAAATATACATTCTGCCTCCCCATCTTCATTCAAAACAGACGCACGGAATGAAATATTCACGCATCGTTTGTCGTACACACACTGTTGCCATTCCCCTTCCTCTTAACTGAAGACGGTACGTTTTGCTTTTCGGAGGCGAGTAGAGATGCTCCACTTCTTTCTTTCATCACGAGTTTGGAGCCAGGGATTCAGTGTCAGATAGAACAATACCGAATGGAACTCTTAAATGTCAAGCTTCAGTTGCTACCGATGGGAGACTTTTTTTCTTTTTTTTTCTTTTTTCTTTTGCAGACTTTTCTAACTTTCCCTGCTCTCTCTATTGAAGATTTTGCTTCAGTATTGTGTGTTTTTGAGCTCGTATAACGGTAATTTTTGTTTTTCTGTGATACTTTTTCGATTTTTGAGAAGACTGCGATGTGTAATTATTATTGAAATAAATGAATTTTAAAGAATTGGTTAACAACAGAAAATGATAGCATAATACAATCTAATAGCTTACAATCTAATCTCATTACCAATAACATACGAAATCATTCTTCAATTAAGCCTGTGCGTAATTTGGCACACACAATGATTGTAATGTTGGATTCTTTTATATTTTCGTTCCTTTTTCTCTTGGCTGATAAAAAAAAAATCGGTTATGAAAATCGCCAAATAAGGACTCTAATGCCTGGCGTCTAATGGGTCTAGAAACGGTTAACAATTGCATCACAGGGTAACAGGCATTATAATGAACAGTTGTATTAAAGCCATTGGAGACGTTATATTTTTAATACTGGATTTACCAAGCGTCAAAATCGTTGATTTTAACACCGGTAGAAATAGGTATAGCTTAGTTGGCAATTATTCTAACTTCAAAGAAGCTTACTACATTTCTCAGCTTTTTACTGAGGTGCTAGTAGTAAGAATCGCATAAATTTTTCACTACTTCCATCTGTGAATTAAGTAGGGCTTTACAGATTAAATAAAGTTGCGCGTCACTCATGTGTGTGATGATTCTCGCAAACCCTCGAAATCTTTGTTGTTGTTGCTTATGCCCCTTGAACGACAGTACATCAGATCAAGTCCTGAAGGCTATGGGCGATGAAGGTGGGGCTTCTTTTTTGAATTAGCATCACAAGGTGTCCGACTTGGCTAAATGACCGGTCCCGTAATTTTGAATCGAATCAAGTGACGAGACCGGAACACTTGACCCCGCACCTCCAGAGGTAAATTTGAGAACTTGGAGGACATTGCAGCCACGCCCTATTTTACGTGCCCTGGCCACCATTAGTGAACACGGCGGTAGATTTGCAGCGACGAGCATCGAACCAGGGACGTTCAGATCACTAGCCCGCTGCTCTTGCCAATTGGGCTACCGCGCCCGTCGAAATCTTTTGAAATCTTATGTTGAAAATGTATCTCTTTCCATACACGTATTTTTCACTGAAGGTTATGAAATGCCTTTTGAATGCAATGAAAAAGTGCCTTAATGAAAGCACGCTTTTGTTGTAAAGCAAATAGAAATCGATAAAAGTAAAAATAACTTCACATAAGATACCAGTATTTTAGTTACAAAATCGCTCCATTCTTCGAAAAAAAGTTACCGGAGTTTTTAAGACTTTTCAGAAGTTTTAAAAAAATCATAACAAATTTATAGTGCTCGTTTATCATTTAAAAAAAAATATATAAATATCTTCAGAGTTTGTCGGTTAAAAGAATGCTTAATTTGCCAACTCTGTGAATATAATCTCATCACCGAGGAAACATACTAGATTTATTTGTGAGTATTCAAAATCTTACGAAGTAATGAGATGCTGTACAGTTTTTACTAACATCATCAACGCACCTGAAGTACAAATGAAATGAGATATATATCTAATATATGAGTACTAAAACTAATTACAGTATATCCCTTCATAGATATATAGACAGACTAAATAACTTTAACCTCATAATATTTCAAATTATGACTGAGTTAAATATTTTCCCTTATACTTCATCATTGATAACAGTGTTTCTTGCATATATTATCTACAAATACACAGTAGTTTTACGCTTATCTTCAGAATTGGGGGAGCATACTCCCATAACATAGAAAAGAACTGGCTTTACATGACATCTTCACATCTTCCTTTTTTCCCTTATTTCGAACAACTATACAAACCATAAATGTGGTACAGTGTACAAGTCATTTGTTTTTGTTTTTTCACTAATGTATTACGATTTTTAAACATAATAAACAATTTTCATCTACATTTATCGCATTGACCATTTTTATTCAACATTTTACAATAAAGTGTGGTTTCCTACTACCCAAGTGATATCAAATGAGTCAAAATATGTTTTGTTGAATTTGGGAGGGGTAAACATGCTCACATTGTACATAGCGTGCCTCGTCGATTTGTTGAGCGGATTTGCGTCTCATGCTGCATAGGACATCGCAGGTTTTATGTCATTGTATAATACTTTCATAGATGATATATCATTATAAACGTAACAAGCATGTACTCAGAAATCTTTATGCGAGGCTTTGCATTACAGAAAGGTTAGGTTATCCACGTTTAAACCATTAAACGTTCTGTAGCAAAAAAGGAGGAGGAATGGCTAACCTCTACATCTGGTCTGACCCTTCACACTACAAATCGACAGCTTTACGCCTGCATAGAGCTCTCAACCCTTCAGGCTACAAATTACTCTAATCATATTTATATCCAGCCAATCACACTTTTTTGCCCCAGTGCTCCCCTCCGATATCTAGCCACACAGAGCTCCCCTGGCCCCATTTTATACCCAGTTCGAAATTTCATTAACCCCCCCCCCCCCTCTCCACTGTCCCCATCGCCTTTCTTTACAAAAATCGATCCCCATGTTCACATGTGGTTAACCGGGAACACGTGGCTATGGTTGACTTTGGGTGCCACCCCCTTAGTTAGCCGACCCCTACTGTAGATGAGGGGGGATTTATTAATACTTGGTGTATGAGTCACTGCATGCTTCATAATGCTAACTTAAAAGGAGGGGGGTAGGACTTTTATCATAAACGATCCACGCTCTTACGAACTCACCCCGTCTGGCAGATCGAAATTTTACGTAATGGATACAGGCGTTTTACTGATGCGGTTTTATACTATGGTTATGAATAACCAAAGAGCAGTTGAACGTAATATTTCACTTTGAGACTTTTAAATCAAGGTTCTGATTTTAAAAAAATCATTATTAAAACCATCTTTTGTCACGCGGCACGCGTATTGAAAGGGACTGAAACTTTAATCCAGTTTCATACGTTATAGATAACAGTTTTAGTTTTATTGTTTACGACTTTAGTTGACAACTATGCTCGACATCCGAAAGTGATTTTTCTGTGAAAACAACGTTTCAAAGGAAATTACAACCAAATCTTTGTCTTTTCGGTCAATTTCCGCTATTTTGATCTTTTATATTCTAAATTGATAAATTCAAAAATCACGCTTATGAACACTTCTTCGGTTTGGTTTGGTTTGTTTGGGTTAATTGGCGCAAGGTCCAGAGAGGACAAGCTGCGCCAAACACATGGTACGACAAGAATCAACATACATGTAAGTTATTTCTACGCCAAAATCCATAAAAACGATGATAAATATATATATATAGATAGATAGATAGATAGAGAGAGAGAGAGAGAGATGAAGAAAGGTGATAAAAACAAAAACAAACAAAGTACAGAAATACCATATAAAACCACAGATATAAAGCATAAAAATTGAAGTATGAACAAGATAAACAGTTTTAGAAAAATAAATAAAATAATTAAATTAAATTAGCTGGTAAAAACCGATATAACGGATGAAAGTGAACAGCGCAGGATGCGGATGTTCACCAATTAATTGCGATAAAGATGGGGAAGAAGAGTTAAAATATTTTATATACATGTTTTTAAAATTATTACACGACATGAAAACTTCTTCAGTTCCACAATAAGTTAAAAAGGATGGCCTCATGTTTCGAACTAGTTTAGTTCATAATCAGGCCGAGGAGCCTGATTATGAACTAAACTAATCAGGCTCTTCGGCCTTGGTTTGATTGTAGGAATGAACAATTCACAAATGCTGTAAGTCAAAATTTAGAAATCTTTGCGCCCTCACAATGCTGGTAATAGATAAAATGTCTAGAATCGAAGGCCTATCAGGGTTCTTGTTTTCAGATAGTATGTGATATCCATGGTGTCATATAGTATATTGTTATGTATAGTATAGTGTTATACAAAATTTTGATAAAGCCGTTGATTATTCAAATTTCTTAAACAAGTTTTACTAATACATGAAATAACATGTAGACTTTGGATCTTCTCTTGGATTATTCCGTTATAACAGCTTTAATTTTTTTCCTTTGCTTTTTTTTTTTTTTTTTTTTTGTATATTATAATGAAATTACACTCTTTATCTACAGGAAATAAAATGGAAAAAGGAGGGGGAAAAATAAAATTAGTCTAAATTCGAGGGAATTTTGTGTTAATTTCATTGTCTCCTATAATGATAGCAAGCAATTTCGGTTGTAGTATCTGCAACTGAACTGAAAAACGTTTTCCTAGGGATATTGTTTGCTGTATGAGTTTACTTGTTGACGTACTCAAAACTCTAATATATCTTGCATATCTTGCTACATTCACATGGCTTTGTGGATGTATGGAAAATGTTTTGTTTCCTGGTTTTTTTCTGTTGTCATGACTACAAGATTAATTAATTTGCTATCGTACTTGAGACACTCATTTGAATAAATTTCGTTTATACTGAAAGCAGGAAAACGAGAGCCAAGCAAGAAGATAAACGGTGAAAGAAATCCTTTTCGGAATGGCGAAATGGGACTTCTGTTTTTATCGCTGTAAGTCAGATGTTCTTAAAATGTTCTCACTGACCACCTGAGAATGACATCAATACACCCTTAAGAGAGAAATGCAGAGGGGGGGGGGGGGGGGGGAATTCATCTTCTATCTGTACTAAGTATTTGTGTAAACGATTGGGTTGGTTTGGTTTGGAGCGCTACAGTCATATTTTTTGCTAAACGAAGGTAAATTATACCTGTAAACGATAGCTATTAGTAGGGGGTTGAATGGTCATAACTAATGAAGTCTGTGTAAGTTGTGTCAGAGCTAATGTTAGCGATTTCGAAATTTACGAAGATCCTGAAATCCTGCACTTATGAGAAAAACTTTGGCGCAGAGACCTCCAATTTTGAGCTATTATTCTTTTGTAATTGATAAATAAAATGATAATAAGCGTAACTTCTTATCCTGGAAACCAATTCCTTTTAAAAGTGTCAAATTTTTACCCAGCAGTTGAATATTGTAACGCTGACCAATGTAGTTTCTTTGTTATAATATTTTTTTTGGCTAATGTCCCTGAGGGGTGACGACATTACACCCCAGTCCGGTGTACATATGAATACAAGTAAATAGAAGCAGACAAATCACACAATCACAGAAGAATTTTATTAACAAACGATGACACCAGCGATGGACGATGGGTTGCAGCTCCCCTTTCTAGCTTCCCTTTTTAGGCTCCTTTTGCAGGCGGAAGACTGATCGATTCCCCAGAATACAACCAAGTCTTATGCGGGAATCGAACCCGCGCCCCCGGCGTGGCAGGATGATGCCTAACCACTTAGCCACTGGGCGACTTGCTATAATATACCAAACGGTTATTAGTGAGTATTTCATTAGATGATTCTCGAGTCATGCTCCACATCTGATGAGTCCCCGGGAAATTGTGAATTACAAATATTGCAGTGCTTTTCTTCTGGAATCTGGATAAGTAATTTTGGATAGAACAATTCAAAGAGACTATTGTCTGAAAGCAAGTCTTAAAGAGCATCACAAGATAATAATATATCATATCATATTCTGAAATTCTCCTTTTCCTATTTCGTGAATTTTTATAGAACCTAAATTCAGCCATTAAAATATTTTGGAGGAAGAGAGACCTCATCACCAGGGAATCCCTAACTATTATCTCCTGAACTTATTGGGTGTATAGGTATCAAAGTGTCAGAACCAGGTGGAAAATTTACATCCCTGACAATAGCTAGCTAGCCTGGGCATGCAAAATGCCCTCTTCATTTTCTTTGCTATGAAAACACAACATTCCTGCAGAAAGCACATTCAGAAGACGCCTCTATCCTATTTCAGTTCAACTAAAAGTTTCAAATCCCCCTTCCTTATAATTGCAGTGAAAAGTAACGCTATTTACTTAGTGAGATGAATACGAGAAATATATAGCGATTTCTCTCTAAATTACTACGCTGAGAACAATCCATACACTTGAAAATCATCGCATTAATTTATTTATTCACGAAGAGTAGAAATGGCGGGGGAAAAATGAATTAGAGTCTATCAAAGTCGCTACAAAGAGGATCGTAGATTCACTCTCTTGCCTGAAGATTTTTTTTAAGAGTATGTGTTATTTTATTTGTTCTGTTCTTAATCGAGAAGTGGGTCATTAATCTCTGAGCTTTTTTTTTGTCTTTTTCTGTATAGAGTCCACTTAAATGTATTCTTGCCTACTCTTCAAGAACTGTTTTAGCTGTTATTAATTTAAAAATTGCGGACCACCCTGCCAGCTTTTGAAATTGATAATACGAGAATGGAAGGGAAATTGACACTGGAGCTGTGCGGAAGAAAACTATCGCCAAAGCAGCTTAATCGTTTTTTAAACCACCGTAACTGGAAAGATGGAAGAGTCCTAGTTTAATATTAACTTCGTAACTTTCATTGAGATGGCTTGAGGTAGCCTAGTGGTAACGCGTCGGCTTTCGACGCTGAGGTTGCTCGGATTGAATCCCGACAAGCACCATTAAATATATCCGTGTCTAGGCCGGATATGGGCACGTTAAATCTGTAGACCGGATAGTCCTTCTGTGCGGTCAGAGAGGGCAGGAGAGGGTATGATCCCCCCCCAATGGGGGTACTAGGCCAAAATCGAGATGGCACCTGGCTAAATCGGACTCCGATCCTTGTGGTTGCCGTTATAGACTGCAGCCCGCACCTCTCAGCCCGCTTGCCTATATGGATCTGGTCTGGAATCATATTCCAGACCAGAGGCCAAGCGGCATTAGAAACACTAACAATAACTTTCATTGACTTTCACTTTGACAATATACTAATGTTGAATCCGAGGAATGACGGATGGTTTTACTCCCTAGATGGTGTTCATTGTTGCTGGATTATGAAGAAACGGCGCGCTTGTCGAAAAGAAAAAGAAGCCTTAATTTTATTAATCCTATAATATCTCGCGGTTATTAAATATTTATTTTTATTAATGAAATAAACTGTTCGATTGCGAAGTATCGGTGTCGGGGAAATGGAAATTCTTGTATCACCGTCTGTTGTTTCCTTTACGTGCAGGAAATTAACTGCAAATATCGTTGAAAAGGCATAGATTTTCATGTACAATGTTATGCATTATTTAGAATCACTCCCAAAAATGTTAGTTTTTTCTACATGGTATGTACCCTTGCGGTGTAAGACGAATTGTTTTAAATGTTGTTGTTTATATTCATTGTTTGGAGATTGAATTATAATTAAAATGTTTATTTAAAAAAATGGGATATAAGACGAATTGTTTTACATGTTGTTGCTTATATTCATTGTTTGGAGATTGAATTATAATTAAAATGTTTATTTAAAACAATTCAGTTTACAAATATTGATAAGTGGTACCAAACTTTTCTCTAAAACTTTGGCACTTTGCAGTCTTTCTTTGATTGTGTTTAAGCCGAATATTGTGTTAAACTGCGCAGTCTCTGTTATCTTTTTTCGATACTTTTATAATGATGTTTTATATCCCCCATACGGTAACTATGTATTTTATAAATTGTATCCTCATTGATCCTAGTTATACTTAAAATAAAACTGAAGGTTTTTTCTTCTTACATCTATACGAAATTTTTCTCGTATTTTATTCATTGACGCTGCTGAACTTCTTGTGAAATGAAACACTCCAAATGTTTCTTAAGGGATATGTTATCTCCTTCTCTCTCTTTTTAATATTTCATCCGTTGTAACACTTTTTTTTTTTGGTATTTTTTAATTTAAATTCTCCAATTTTGTAAACATGTCTATCATTATACGAAAGATATTTAAATAACAGATATAAACATGACAATGAGAAATCTCAAATTTGTAATATTTGGTACTCATTTGTTCTTCCAAACCAATTTTGTAAATATGTCTGGCTGACTTATGATAGATGTATTTTAACTAGATGTAACTGATTCTAATACTAAGAAAAACCTCAAAATTTAATACTTGGAATTTCGATGGGGAATTTTTATTGTGCTTTACTTTCGTTTACTGATCGCAGACAATTTTTACGTAATTATTTTGTTAGAATTGGAAATGACGACAAGCTAATTAAAAAGGTGACCATTTAATTCTTCTTTTTTATTTATATTGCTGCCTAAGGTTTCCTGTAAAATAAACAGCAGTATCAAGTGAATTACAGTAGTATCACTAAATTAATCTGTTTGTAAATGCTCCAGTAACGTAGTCAGGAGGCATAATTTCTGGCGCAAATACAATAAAAGGCCGATTTGGGTTAATGCTTTGAAATAATATGTGAAAGACTAAATTTCGGGATATCCCTAAATTACCCACTTTTCAGTGCGCGTTTAAATTTAATCACTCTCCGTTTGTTATATCTGAAAATGTAATAATTGAAAAGAATTTTATCAAGATTTTCAAGATTTATCAAGATTTTTAGATTTTTGTTTCGGATGTATATATTTCTATACTCCCGTTTCCAGCTAAATTATAATATCAATAAGAATGAACTACATTTCGATGTGTTGTCATTATTCTAAATAAATTTCTACTTTATCTGACCTATTCGTAATTATCTAGCTGGATCGTGCTGATATGCAAGTTGGATAATTTAAAAATTCCCGACTTCCTCTTCGGCTCTGAAATTATGTATGATATCACACGCATTCCAGCATCGTTTACGTTTTGGTTAAATAAATAAATAATAAGAACAGCTTGTATCGAACGCTTATTAAGGAAAAACAAGTATTTAGAGAGAGAAAAACCTTTCCTCCTTTCTCTATCAATCACTCTAAAATATAACATTTTCATGATTGGGAAAAAAAAATCGAAACCAATTATTATTCAAACACCTGCCGCTGTGGTATCATAACTATTTGTAGCCCAAAATTAATCAGACTCACTAGCATGTTTTTTGCCTAACACGTTTTTAAATTTAATCGCGTGAATCATCCTTTTTAAAACTACTATTTTTCATGGACAGTCGAGGAAAAAAGAAAATCCGTTTATTTCTACCCGTTTCAACAGGTACAATGATAAACATTTAACCTAAATACGGATGCATTCACGGTTACAATTAACATCATAAAAGCTTTCCCTGGGAGCCGCAATTGTTTTTTCTTCGGTTACAATAGCTGCTCGTGGCATTGAATCGCTCAGAAATGACCAAGACGATATACCGATGGGCGAAAAACTGGTTTCCGAAAAAGCTCTGGGGTTTTTCCACTACGCTTCCCACACTCGTTTCTATCTCATATTTCCCCCTTCGTTTATTAATTCCGAGAGACTCGGAAAAAGTGACGTAATATTCCAACAAGAAACTCATACCTCGACGGTCGCCATATTTGTCCACGGTCTTAAGGCTGCTCTGTACTAACCCTATTGGATTAGCTAACCTCATTGATAACCCATCGAGAAAATGTGTCTACGATTTACAGGTACTTAAATGCTGATTATCAAATAAAACTGGTATTTTCAGATAGCCTGAAATTTTCTGCACCTTGCAGCAGGATTCATTTTATAAATTTCGTCCACCTAAGGAATTTATGAGCGTTTTAAACACGCTATATCAGGATTTTTTTCCCGAATAATTTAAATTTTGAAATATTTTTTTCCCTTTTTTTCTTAAACGAAAAATTCCCTAAGGTGTTAAATTTCTTTTTCTATTACAGAGTACAGTTTAAAAAAATATATCTTTAAATCCAAGTCGGCAATCCGTGGACAAATTTTCTCCATAGGTTAACATTAGGGTGAGCGAATCCAATAGGGTTAGTACACAGCAGTCTTAATTCATTGACATAGTATCGTCGATACTTCTCTATCAATACAAACAGTTACTCGCTATAATCTGATTATTTGATATTGACGTTCTGATTTTTAAATACTTTTAATTTGTGACCGTTCGATTAGAAGCTTTCATCCTAATCATTAAATAGGAGAGATGCGTTATTCGTGGTATTCGAAAATCTATATATTTAAGTTGCTAAGACGACTTTTTGGGCAGTCCGTGAGAGAAAACTATTGCATCAATTTACTTCATTTTGATCTTAAATGAAAGACTAATCTGTAGATTTGTCAAATTTGGTTTTTGTAAGCACAATTTCTTTTAATTTAAATTCAATTCAATTTAATTTAATCAATTCAATTTAATTCAATTACAATTTAAAATTCATTTCTGCGCATGTTCAGTGGCATTTTGAAATCTGGCTTTAGAAACTCACTGTTTCTGCGTATGCTCAGTGACATGTTTTAATGATAAACACGTCTCTCTCTCTGCCATTTATATTTTTATAATAATTATGCTTGTGAAATATAAGATTAAACCTGGTGGAAATTGTTTATTTTGCGCTGTTTAATTAGCGATAATTTACAATTTTAAAAAAATTGCTTTCTGCGCATGCTCAGTGACATTTTAAAATCTGGCTTTAGATACTCACTAAGCACAAGGCCGCTTAAGCACATTAATTTGTTTCTGCGCATTATTATTATTTTCAACATTTGGCAATGAAGTGTTGAGAATAATTTGTGTATTAGTGCACTTATTTACTATCTAGCCGTCATGTTTTGACGAGTACCAACTAGTGTTTTATTAATCCTTAAGAAATACATCATAGTACACGAAGATGCTACTTTCTGTAGAAAAGAAAGTTGTTACAAAAGCGTTTATTTTTGTTATATCAGGGTCGTGAACGCCATACTAAATATTCATTCATTTTACCCATTATTCATGTTACCCATCAAGGGTGAACTGATGTTACTGACCTGTATGATAAACGAATATCTGGTATGCCCCTTGAGTCTTGAATGGCCTCATTCCCAGCAATGTCTGACAGCATTGATGCATATTGAACGCTGGGTAGTGTTACTGCTCGAGTTCGACTTTGAAATCTGTAACAGGATATAGGATTACTGTAATTTTCGTTCATTTAACAGAAAAGGAATACTTCACCTTACAAAGACTTTTTCCTCGCTATGCATTGTAATTATTCATACACTACTTAATATAATTTTTATTTAATTATAATTCAGTAGCAGAGTACGGTAACTTACGATATTAGCAGTGACGTAGCCAAAAAATATTCTTGAGAAAGAGAGGAACATTTTTGGTGAATAAAATTGTGACAAGACCGAGATGCTTGGCCCGGGGCTCTTCCGCCTGTACCTATTTCCTGGGGTATGAATGGAGATTATCCTGGAAAATGAAGATTTCCTGGGGTATGAATGGTAATTTCGTTCATTTAACAAATAAGAAATACTTTACCTTAAGTTTTTTCCTCGCTATCCATTGTTATTATTCATACACTTATATATTGTGAAGAATCCATTGATTTTCACAATCTTAAAGAACAAGACCCCAACTTCTTTTCATGCACGTTCCAGGAAAAACCAACAGTGAACCTGAGGGCGAAACCCCCCTTCTTTTCATGCACGTTCCAGGAAAAACCAACAGTGAACCTGAGGGCGAAACCCCCTTCTTTCCATGCACGTTCCAGGAAAAAACAACAGGGAACCTGAGGGCGGATCCAAACAGCGGTTGAAGCTAGACCAATCAAAATCCAGAGAAATGAGGTCACTTTTAAAAGGCGCCAATTAGAGCCCTTTTTACATTTAGAGAGATACCAGCGCCAAAATTCAAAGTGCGTTGCTACGACAGTAAAAATATTCAGTTAGCTCTGAGTTCTCACGCTGAGACTGGCTACTCCGGCTTTTGCAGCCGTGACTTCGGTTCAAGTCCTCGGTGAGGCAAAGTGTTACTTCGATTCGGAGAAGAATCGTTCGACACCCCGTCGACTTACTTCGGGCAGAAGTATATTGAAGGCTGAGCTTAGGATCTCAAGCTAAGAGGTGCTACTCAGGCCTCGCAGCCTATAATTTAAATTCTCCATAAGTCCTTGTGATAGGCGAAGAGTTTTATTGACTTCCTGTCGACCTAGCTGTTTTGTGATTCCAGAAGGATTTGGATAATTGTTGAATTTCTGTGGACTTCAATTCTCGCAGGTGATTGTGACGCATCCTGAGTTCCCGTGCAAGATTTAAAGAACTTTAGTGCCGGAGTGCAGTTAGAGATCTAGTATAAACCGAGGTGTGGTAACTGACTCGTATATCCGCACAGCATTAGAGAGCATCGCTCCTGTAATCATCTCCTGTTTTCATCGACTCAACTATTATGTAAATAAATCGGTTATTTTAAATATTATTAGATTGTATCGCTGATTTCTTTTCGCTACCATTCGGCGAATTCTTTACAATCTAGTAAAGTGGTGGCAGCCCCGGGATTTAATGCTACTCCAGAAAACAGTAGCAGCCCACATCTCAAATTTAAATTATAGTGAGAACTTTCGACTAAAAGAACTTGTATTGTGAGTGACCGACAGTGTGAAAGAATTCACTACAAATCATCGCGGATGCTGAAAAAGTCATCAGATAAAGGTAAGCCTGACTTTTATTAGAGGCGATCTTAGTAATTGTGTTATTAATGTGTGACAAGTGTAAATTTAAAATTCTTAAGAACATGTATTTAAATTGCAAATGTGCATAAATTAGGGATTAAAATTTGAGTTGTATTTTAGTAAAATTATAACTATATTGCAAGAGTGTTTTAAAACTGAGAATTAAAAGCCAAGTTATTAATGGCTCAAATAGAAAGAGTTCTGTGAATGATCTTGAGTTGAAATTAAAATTAATTAAGAACCGTTAAATTTTCTTGTACAGATGCAAGACATTAACTGAAAATTCATAACTTATAATAGCCTATTGAGAAGTGTATTTATTGTGTAAAGTACGTGTTGTTGGTATTAGTTAACTTCCTTGTTAAAAGTGTAGAAATTAAAATGGCTTTTTTGTATAACTATAGAAAACCAGATTTAAGGGAGTTGGCTTATGAATTACGAATACCGTTCGAGGATTCAGATAGAATCATACAATTGATTAGGAAAATCGTTGCGAGCGAATATTTTGAGGAAGAAAGAGCTAAGGGTATGTTACGAAATATCGTAGAGGACCGTCAAATTGAGGAAGCCAGACAAAAGGCAGAATTAGACAGACAAAAGGCAGAGGAAAAAGAGATTCGCTATAAAGAGTTTGAATTACAAAAACTTAGACTAGCAAAATCGGGTAAGACTTTGAGCGTCGCGTCCGTGAGTCTAGAAAACGCTTGCGTACGGCAAAAGTTCGACCATCCGGTCGTAGGGAAAGTTTTGAAAAACTGTAGCAAGGTGAATGCTAAAAATTTAGAGAGCGCAGATGCTCAGGGAAATTCAGAAATATTTCTTTGTGAAAAGAAAATACTTTCAGTTGAACAAGCGGATTTAAATTCTAATGAAGAAATTAGAATCAAAATAAGTTCGGCCGACGAGCCAAGTTCAGATAAAAAGAAGGTTGGGTTCAGCGAAACGAACACGCTTTTGGAAAATACAAATTCAGAATTCGGGAGAGAAGACCCCGTTCAGAAAATTGTAAACGGGTTTTCAAAAACGCAACAATCAGATGCACCTCAGATATTAGAGACAAGGGAAGTGTGTCCCGTTTTGATCAATAGTAAGTTTAGGTTAAGCGAGGAGAGACCATTAAGGGAAGAAGCAGTTGGTGACAATAGCATTGTGTTTGGGAAGAGAAGTGGGGAGCAGTGTTGTGACCGATTGTCACTCACGAGAATTGTAAACAGCGGGAAAGTGAGCGATGGACTTTCGTGGAGGAGTCAATTGACAAAGTATCTGACTAGCGATGCCTGCGTTAAAAAAGGAAAACTTGAGACTGATACGCCTCATGGGAATAGGGTCGAAGGTGAATTAGCCAAGAGGGCCCAGGCTTGTCGGAAACAGAGAGAAATGGTGGGAAGCCAGAATTCCGTCAAAGTCAAAATGAAAAGTGAGGAACTTAGGTTTGGTACGCATCGGGTTGATAAGATCATAGCCGTGAAATTGAGGCTTAAAAGGGAAATCAACCGCAAGCTGGAAAGAGATAGAGGGCGGCGTAAGAGTTTTATACGAAGAGGGCTTATGCTGGCCCCGAGACTTCGAGTTTTTGGTAAGAAATGGATGTTCGGGAAGGTCAGGAGTGCGAAAACTCGGGAGTTATGGTCAGACATTTGGAAATGCGAAATGAGAGAACTGTTTCGGATTTTAGATAATGGAAAGATGAGTAATGGAGGGATCGCGTCTCAAAGTCATAGTCAGTCATCTGTTGAATCTATGGGGACAGATTTCGAGCTAGCGGAATCGTTAAAATCTTTGAAGTACGAGAGGATTACCGCCAAAAAATTGAACCGAGTAGAATTTCGGAAGAAAATAAAAATTTGGGATGTCAAGAAGTTTAAGAATAGATCGAAAAGTCGGAGTTTCGGTAAAACGCAAATGAAAGAGAATACGATAGATTCGGGGAATCAGATTAGGATTTGCAGGCAAGAGAGAATGCTGCGAAATTTTGTGAAGGTGAAAATAAAAAGACAGTTGAGGATCCGGAAGTCTAAGGGAGAGATTCATAGGGAATTTCCGAAAAAAAGGGATTTTTGGAAGAGAATTACCTCCCGAATGAAAGGGTTTAGTCCGGGGAAGGTTTGAAAGTCTCGGACGAGATCTTAGGGTCACGGGAAATGTAACGTAATTGTAATCAGTGTAAATGAGTGACCCAAGAGAATTGAAGTGTATAACATTTTGTATGATGATTTTTGTGTTTTAATAGAATTTTCTGCATTATTGCTTATCTGTTGTATACCATGAACCTATGTTTTGGAAATGGGCTTAAGAAATTTGTGTTTTTTTTTTTGTGATAATTATATCAATTAGTGTAATTGTATTGTGGATAACGTTCCTAAGACGGTTTTTACGATGTATACGTTAGAAGGCCTGAGAAGGCATTGTTAAAACTGAAAGTGGGATTCTTGGTGTTTTTGTGTACCCCATAGAAGGGTCGCAGAAAGGAAATAGTTCAAGTTAAAGTTAAACCCTTGTGTTATATGTGGTTAATGTTGGACGGCTTCAAATGGGCTGTAACTATGTTATATCACGAATTACTTATGTTTTTGTGTGTAAACCATAAAGTGTTGGGGATTATAGAAAATGATCCAACATTTTCCGTTGCGATTTAGATTAAGAGACTGTTGGAAGTCAGTTAAGGCAAGTAAATTTGTTGTGGTGAGAAATTAAAAGGTTTTTCGTGGTGAAAACCAGTAAAAGTTAGCGAAAGGCTAGTTAAAGGGACGAGTGCCCTTAGGTTTGAATTAAAAGGGATAGGTGCCGTTTTGATCGCGTGTCTTAGCGTGAAATTAAGTTTCACACTACAGATCCAACAGGATGCTGAATATTGATGAACTTGTAATTCCGAGTATAATGTGATAGAAAGGATTATGAAGTTTGCATCAGGTTTATTGGAGTAATTCTAAATAATATGTTTTGGCCTTAACTGATGTTCTCAGAGCACAGAGTAAAACTTAGGGGAGTAACGTTATTAGTTGTAGCTGAGTGTATAATGTTTTTTTAAAAGAATCCCTGTCCAGGTGTTACAAAGAAATGGCCTTAGTCGTACAGCCCTGCGATCATAAGATCATTCACAGAGCTGGTAGGGACGTCGGACACGCTGATTGTTTAGGCAGGAGGCTATCCGAAAAAAATAACTAAAGACGTAAATGTAAATATTTCAGTGTTCATAATTTTAGTTAGTATTTATTTTGTGTATATCATGTATCATTTTTTATTATTTTTGCTGCCTCTAATGACTGTCGGGTGAACCATGTCTAATCATTACCTTACAGTTTTGCCATTGAGACAAAACTCTTGTGAGGGGAGGGGTTGTGAAGAATCCATTGATTTTCACAATCTTAAAGAACAAGACCCCAACTTCTTTTCATGCACGTTCCAGGAAAAACCAACAGTGAACCTGAGGGCGAAACCCCCCTTCTTTTCATGCACGTTCCAGGAAAAACCAACAGTGAACCTGAGGGCGAAACCCCCTTCTTTCCATGCACGTTCCAGGAAAAAACAACAGGGAACCTGAGGGCGGATCCAAACAGCGGTTGAAGCTAGACCAATCAAAATCCAGAGAAATGAGGTCACTTTTAAAAGGCGCCAATTAGAGCCCTTTTTACATTTAGAGAGATACCAGCGCCAAAATTCAAAGTGCGTTGCTACGACAGTAAAAATATTCAGTTAGCTCTGAGTTCTCACGCTGAGACTGGCTACTCCGGCTTTTGCAGCCGTGACTTCGGTTCAAGTCCTCGGTGAGGCAAAGTGTTACTTCGATTCGGAGAAGAATCGTTCGACACCCCGTCGACTTACTTCGGGCAGAAGTATATTGAAGGCTGAGCTTAGGATCTCAAGCTAAGAGGTGCTACTCAGGCCTCGCAGCCTATAATTTAAATTCTCCATAAGTCCTTGTGATAGGCGAAGAGTTTTATTGACTTCCTGTCGACCTAGCTGTTTTGTGATTCCAGAAGGATTTGGATAATTGTTGAATTTCTGTGGACTTCAATTCTCGCAGGTGATTGTGACGCATCCTGAGTTCCCGTGCAAGATTTAAAGAACTTTAGTGCCGGAGTGCAGTTAGAGATCTAGTATAAACCGAGGTGTGGTAACTGACTCGTATATCCGCACAGCATTAGAGAGCATCGCTCCTGTAATCATCTCCTGTTTTCATCGACTCAACTATTATGTAAATAAATCGGTTATTTTAAATATTATTAGATTGTATCGCTGATTTCTTTTCGCTACCATTCGGCGAATTCTTTACAATATATTCATACATGTATATATATGTATGTACAACGATCAATGTCTGCAATTGATGTAAAAAAAGAACAAACAAAAAAAAATTATAAAAAATCGTAAGGGATATTTTTACAGATAAAATAATGTAGAAGAAAATATTCAAATTAAATCTAATAGAACATACTAAAGAATTTAGTACAGTTAATATAGTGCAGTTTGAGGAACATATATTTTACTATATTTTAATTTTTTTTTTTTGGATAATTTTCAATAGTCTGCCGCGTTAGCAAGGAAAAAAAAATATTTTTTTGTCTATTTTGCTGTTATGCACGTGACGAAGAATCGCCATGTAAAATTTCAGCCTTTTAGGTCCAGCGGTTTGGTCTGTGCGTTATATGTCAGTTAATCAGTCAGTCACGGAGCTGTTATATATATAGATAATTAAATAGAAGAGTACCGTAACTTACGATATGAGCAGTGACGTAGCCAAAAATAACTCTGAGAAAGGTGAGGAACATTTTTGGTGAGTAAAATTTTGATAATACCGGTATGCCTCGGCAGGGCCTTGGCCCGGGGTCCTTCCGCCTCTTGGGTATGAATGGAGAATTAAGAGAATTCAACTAAGAGGTTCAACTAGAGGGTTTAATTAAGAGGTTTCAAGATCAGCTTGAAGTTTTCTAAAAACGTTATTAGTTAATTGGTAAGTTAACGTATTTTTTAAATCTCTGAACATGTCTATTTCTATCACCGTATGTCGACATTTTTTTTTCGGATACTTTGAATATTTTAAACTTATATCATTTACGCAGCCTAATTTTATTTCAGCTAGAATTATAACTTGTGGAGTAACTCAAATAATGGAAACAAAAAAGAGTTTAATGTTACGAATGAAAGTGATCAATGACTTAAAAGCATCCTAAATTATTGTTGTTTATAACGTTACTCCCGCTTAGCAACTTTTGAAGTGACATCACGCAGTAGGCGGAGTCCACTGATTGTTACCAGCCCTTGCTTTTCAATTTAGCTTCATAAAAGTCAACAAGTTAATTGAACGTGCTATACAATAATCGCTGTAGCTTAGTTATTTCTTTCCTCTATAATTATGGAAGAAAAATCTCTCGCTATACATTAATCTGGTAGTGCTTTTATTTTTCCCTCATATGTTTTTTCTTTAGTTTCCTGTGATTTATTTCTCTAAGCAATGATTAAACCCAGCGACTAAAGTAACCATCTTATTTCATTTGTATTTTTCTTCTGTCAGTTGTTTCATGTCATGGAGAGAGAGCTTAAGATAGGATGCCATTTATCTCAATTTGTGATTTAAATTTTATTAAAAAATTAAAGTAGATTTAAGCTATTTATTTATTAACAGGAAATTTTACTTATTTTTAATGAAATCGGATGATTATTTTTTAAATTTTACGATTATATTATACAAAAGGCATTATCTTATTGTACACTTACTTTTTTTTTCATGCGTCAGGTATTAATTTGACAGATTATTTCTCGCTAAACTTTGATCGCGAGTTTTCATAAAGGCTTAATTTTACAGGAAGTATGTTTAAATCTTTCGAAAATACTTTTCATTCTTCATAAATATGATTGATTACCTTATTGTTTTCGCCTAGTTGTATAGTAATAAGGATTGAAAAAATATATTTAAAATAGTCGATTTCATGAACTAATGTTAAACATTATAGCTAAAAAAAAGTATTTTGTACTTCTAAAAACTTGGAAATGGAACTGGATGACAATATGTACAATGCAACGTTAGTTGTATTTTGAATTTTCCCTTGTTATGTCCGTCAACCTAAATTCCAATAAATCACTATTTCTATCTTCCTTAGATTGTTTGACCAGTACCCTGCAAAGGCAAACAAGAATAATCTTTAGATTTAAAACTGGCGCTGTGGGGTGATACGGTGTCCTAAAATTTTAAAGCAGCGACGACTATATACGAATAGTTACAAATATGAAATGAATATATACACGAAATATAAGGAGAATATTGATATTAATATACAATTTGCATTAAAGAATTACACCACCAGCTCTTTCCATATATACATTTTATATGAGTTTAATATTTTTCATACCACTGAAATTATAAAATTCCCTCGCGTCTTCCTTTAGTCTTTTTTCTCCTAATTCAAGATCTTTCATGTTCTTTAAAATATCATAAATTTTTGGCCCAGTAATTTTTTCGATGGGAAAGAAAAAAAAATTACGAAATTTATGAAAACTGATGTAACTACTTTTAATTGTATGTAGGTATTCAAGCATTGCCATAGCAATCTATTTATAAGACTCGGAACAAATCTTGTCACAGAAGTTATTGAATGCATGAAAAAAGATAATACATATTCTTTTACTGAAGTGTGTGTAGGTGTAAAGTTAAAGAAATGGTAATGACTTGTATTGACGATTTTTATTTTGATACGTTCTACGCGTGATAACAAGCACATAAATATATTTTTTCAAAACTGTGTCCTTTCAAATTCTTTTTCTAATGCCTGTTTTCATATGATTCGCTCTTGCTTATTTTTTATGCTAATGTTTCAAGGTTTTGATATAAGTATTTACGGATTAGGAGGTGTGGATAAAGAAATGTTATGAACTGTTTAACTTGATTATAAATGTGCCAGAATCCGCAAATAAAGAATGAGAAATTATCGGGGTTTTTTTTTTTATTAAGGAGAAGTAATTTCAGAGAATTTGTTCTTTAAAATTTAGGCATCTTGAAAAATCATCTCTGAAAGTCTTCTACATTGCAACGGCAAGGATGAGGTGAATATTTTCCGGAAACAAGAAATAAGTTATAGCAATAGTCGAGGTACTTTTAAAAAAAAGTAAATCTGACAATAAACAAATAGTTAATGAATCATATTGTTTTTTTAAAAAATTCTAGTATTATAAATATAGTACCATCGGTGGCCAACATGTCGGTCGCAGAATGTTTTTCATTCTGTCACCGACTCACAGACTTTTACACCGGTGCGTCACGGCTTGTAATCCTACCCATACAGGGAATACTTTTGCAATACAGTCGAACCCCGTTATAACAAACTTCAAAGGACCAAAGGTTTTGTTCGCTTTATCCGAACCGTTAAGAAAAATGCTAGAGTTCACAAAATCTATAACTCATTAGTTGCAATGAGTATTCAATAATGATGTATTAAAAAAGGATAAAATCTATTGAAAAGGATCATTAAGGAATTAAATTGACTAAAATCGATTACATTAAACTGACACAATACTAATTAAATTACGTACAATAAGAAAATGGCGGGACCAAAATTTTCGTTCGTTATATAACGGGTTCGCTATAACGGGGTTCGACTGTATAGCATTTAAGGAAGATGAGTTGAAAGGGTTAAACTTTTAAAAGCTCTACTTCAACCGTTTTATGCATATTTTATGTCGTATTTTTAAATTTAAAGTTCTACTCTCCATTTTTTAATAAATTCTTCAAAAAATTTCGTTTGTAAAGAAAATATTTTAGGAATTTATTTTGGAACTTTCGGGCAGCTGAACAGTGTAAATACGTCGTTATGGGCTACACTGCATTTCACTACATTTTTATTTTATTTTCATTAATGAATTAATTATTTTATTATATTATTATTATCATTATTATTATTATTATCCGGAATAAGGTAGTAACCGAAAGACTTTATTCGAAAATTAAAATAAATAAAATCGTACGCCTTATATAAAGAAATTTGAAAAAAAAATTGTTAAAGAAAGTTAGGTAATATTAGTAACAAATTTTTATGTACATTTATATATAAAGATATTATCTAGTTTGTTATAGGAAAAAAATAATCAAAATCTATTATTCTTCATTTAATTTTGGTCAATCTCAATCGTCCACTATTTAGCCAACCCTAGCTATTAGTATAAGTAATTAAATGAAAGGAAATTTGGCTTCTCATTGTGATTTGATGGCGTCGTGATTTCTTGAGCAAAGATATATTAAACTGAATAGTTTACTTGCCTAATAAAAGAATCCGATAAACGTGATGTCATTGGGGTGAGTGTTTAACTGCTAGTAACAGTCTCAAATTCGGTCTCGTGGTGGAAGAAAATTCATTTTTTCATTCCAACTATTTCGTTTCTGTACTAATAGAAAAAACCGTAAAGTAACAAAACATTCGATATTATTTGTAAATGTTGCACAAAAATGTAATAACCCGTGTACCACGGCCCACCAAGCCCCCTCTCCCCATTTTTTTTTTATTAAAAGAGAAAGCAAATAAATAAATAAATAAATAAATAAAACCACTCCCGATCTAGGACTTGCACTCAGACTCGTGCTATATAACTAAGAGCATTCCATGAAGTTTATCACATATAAGGTACGCTTAACAATACCAAATAATAAGGAAAAAAAGTCTTTTTTTTTTTTTTTTTTTTTTAAGTTCTCTTTTTCGCGAGGGGGGAAAAAACCTCATTCTCATTGCACAGTATAATGCCGCACGACGTTCCAAGGCCGCAGCGATCACGGTCTCCCTTCAAAGTAGTCTAGAGCAGGGATGGGATATCCCTCCCGAAAGGGGGCGTCTATTGTCTCCTCGACGCTTTACACGGGATGAGGGTACATTATGATTCCTAACCCAGTGGTTTTCTACCTATGTCTTACAATACACCGGTATTCTACGGCGTCTTGAGATAAAGCAGAGAAAACGTGGTCTCTTATCAAACACAGAAAGTATTTGAAGTTTCTCTCATATAATTTTTATTTTACTCCCGTAGCGATTTGAAAACTATTGTACGAATATAGTTTTAAATATGCTGTCAAAACATCCGTGGTTCGTTTAGGGTACCTTTTTCTTTCAATTTTTTTTTAATGGCTGAAGTTTAAGCCACGCTTTCAGTGTTATACAACGTAACATGTGATTAGTAGTGTTGGTATTGATTATTATCATTATTCGTTAATCCATAAATAATTATAATTATTTGAGAATTTGATTTTGTTATGCAATTTAATTTTCTAATTTGTAATATCTTTCACCTTTTAAGACTTAATTTATTTTATGATTAACCACGCATAATGTATAATTGCTTTTATAACTTGTAAAAAATAAGTTGATATACAGATTAGAAATTTTTTTGTAACGAGGAACATATTTTAAGAGAACTTTTTTAGATTATTACTACATTAGATTGTTACTACATTTACAAATAAATCCTTGATATAGTAACAAAAGGTTTTTATTTTAACGAGGTAAACGCTTGGATATAACTTGTTTAGATTATTACTACTCTAGTAATTTTCATTTATAATTTTTAGGGTTATTAATACTCATTGATGACAATCTTAAATGTTTATAATTGTTATAGGTTGTTTGTAAAGTCTTCATTAAATGTTCTAAGTTTGGGTATCAAATAATGAGAAATTATAAAGATTCAGAATGAAAGAAGCTATGTAAATATAAATGTGTATACTTTTCTTTGTTTGTGGTGTGAATTACAAATTACTTAGCTTCTGTTGCATTTGTTCAGTGTATTAATTAGACAGAAAACTATCGTTCACCAAAATTAAACAGCTCTGGAAAGAGTCCAAAAAGATATTGAAAATTCCCGTGTGGGAGAGTGGAATATTCCCACACTTGCAAAATTTTGTTGCATCGTCAAATTCGAGTGTTAGTCATTATTTTTTTTCTTTTCTATGGAAATTATAATTCATTTCGAGATAAAAATTCTAAAAATTGCCTGTCTTTTATATTTGTTAATCTTGATGCATTATGTTTTCCTCGTTATTTTCAAAATCGAACCTTCTAAGATGACTCCTGACGCACAGACGGTACATCATTAAAATTTTCGTAATAATCGTAATAATCGCATTCGTAATAATCGTATGAATGAGGGTTTTGTATAATTTTAAAAGTTATGTTTTATGTTATAAGTCAAGAAAGTAAAAGTGTGCTTTTATAGGGTATTTTGTGTCCAGGGTCGCCTTAATATTATTCCAGGAACGAAAAACTCATATGATCGTGATACAGGGATACAGTACATAATGATAACTGAACAGCGTCATTACACTGAACGTAAAAAGTCAGAACATTTTATTCTGGAAAGAAAGTTTTGAGTAGTTAAAAGCGCTGATCTCTTGACCTTTAAATGCGGTTTGTAACTGCGAGGATGGTCCACGATACTCCCAGCTGAGTCGACGTAAATCATGTGTTGCGTTTTGCGCGTAAACGCCTTCGCCGAAACAAACATCCGAACGAAGCTAGGGAAAAGAGAGAAGAAAAAGAAACGCATTAAGAGGGAAGAAAAAAAAGTGAAGCTCGCCACTATTTCCTGGTCGTGATTCCTCGCTCCGTCTCCTTTTATTAGGATCGTTATTAAGGTATTGTTATTGTTATACCGCTCTGTGTTGCACCCCGAAATAACTTCATGAGCCATCAGGCAGACGCGTGGTTTTTTCAGAAAATGCTAATTTCTAGTCAGCCCCCTTTTAACCTTGAGTCGCATGGTGCCATTCGCGGTGTTCCCGCGAAATGGGCTCTTTTTTTTTATCCCCTTATTCTGATCTCCGCTTTCGAGAGGAGAGTTTGATGAAGCGTATTTATTTATTTGTTTGAGATAGAACCGTATGAATTATACTCCTGCACACCTTGATTTTGGGGTGACAACTAGGTATTTTCTAAATAATCATCGGGTTTAGTGTCTCTGCCGTCAAAATAATAAGGACTACAAAAACAAAGGAGGGGGGGGGGTGAAGGCTGTATCCGTTCAGTGAAAATTAAATAATATATTCTTAATAAATTAATTTTGACAGGGCAGACGCCCACGTTGTTTTGTGGCCAGCGTATCAAGTTTGCACCGCGTGGGCTATGGTTGTTTTCTAGATCTCCTCATAGGGAAGAATGTTGGTTCAGCGACTGGGTGCTCTCACATAAAAGTAAGTATCGAGCCAAAATTGCGGCGTGTATGAGCGGTACATCTTGTCACGATATGTGGCTGCCCCATTGGAAAAAAGGGTTTGACTGGACTTTGTCGTCTTTAAAAATATTATGCGTGTAACTTTAAGAAACTTAATTGTTTTGGATTCTACCTTTTTGAAATTGCATTTAATGTTTAACGATTACATCTCACATAATATTAGTACTATAATATGAAGCTGTGGTCAAACATTTCGTAAGCTCAACGATAGTATTCGTAGTAAGCTCAACGATAAACGAGTGGCTATTGGTCCTCAAAATGAGAACAAACTTTAAGTAAAAAATTAAAGAAACCGAATTAACTGCAATTTGCTTCAGAGTACCTTCTGGCGATTCTCCCATGGGTTTTTTATCCACTTGATTGCTTTAAATTATCCTATGTTGTCTGGGGCTCTTTTATCTAGATAGCAAGTATTTTTGGAAATGCAGAAATCCGGTAATAATATATTGAAATTAATTCATAGGGAAATATAATCTATGGATTCATATCGAGAATCATTTTGTGCTCTGGTGATGTATTTTCGGAGCGGATATATTTTACGACTGAACTGCTTTTATTCTCGTCCGAGGGAGAAATTTATATTAATCAGGAGGCCAATAATTTGTATTTAAACGATCGGAAAATAATGCTGCCAAAACGTCATATAAGCAAAGAAGAAAGGTGCAAGGATTCAGTTTTATATGGATTATTATTATTATTATTATTATTGGCAGGGTTTTAGAAGTAAATATGCAACATTTCATTCGAATTGGATTAAGAGTTTAGAACTATACTACAGGAGCAGGAGGACTGTATTATAAGAGTTTAGATGGGTTAAGGGGGCTCTGTGTCTCTTGTACTCATTCATCTACAACGAATCGACAAACAATTTGTAAATCATTCTAAGTGAAGGTGCAGCTCGCCATGATTTTTATCAAACTTTGATTTTTGAAGTAGTCTTGCCTCTTAAAATGTAATGCTTTGTCAACACGAGGAATTCGTTTTTCTCCCTTGCGTTTGCTGTAATAAGAATTGTCTGACTAAAATGGCCGTCAGTCACAGATTAATCTTCGTAAATGTTTTCAATTTGACTTGTATGCCTTTAAAAAATGCTAAATGTGAGAGCGCCAATGATTTTAGTGCAGTGGCGCCATCTCTCGGATTTTGCATGGACTTATCAAGCGATCCTGTTGTGTGTATGTGTGTGTGTGTGTGTGTGTGTGTATAATACATGCTATAATATACTATAATATGACGCTCCATACTTAATAAAGCCTCTTAAGGAGGCTTAGATTAGGGATCTTCATTCGTCCCTAATTAGTCTGTTTAGTGGCTCGGTGTTTCGCACTAATCTGAACACAACACTTTTTATCCGTTAATTCCCATTTTATTAGAACAAATGTTTATAGGTTAGATAACTCAGTTTATTGTGAAGAACAGTCAAATTTGCGTGACCAGATGGTCTTCGTATTTCGTTGCCATAATCGAGGTAAACTAAGGTAACGTTTCACTAATGAGCTTTCAAAGACTGAAATTAAATTTTAATTTAAAAAACTGTTTTTACCTCTTATGTGTATAAAAAGTAGGTTCTGTCGCTTTATACACATCTTCCCTATCCAACAAGAGGCTTTGAAAGCATTTCAAACTTTCAAGGTAACAGTGCATGGCAACACCGCGACCGTCATTTATTACGCCACATTTAAATATCAAAGTTCACTGAAATGTCCAGAGGGCTTTTTTAACAATCAAAAGACAGTTCTTGTTAAGTTGAGAAGTCTTTTGTTCGAATCTTATCTAGTTCCATCTCATTCAAGAGGTTTTCTCATAGCTTGAGAATCGAAATATCAAATGTCATTGAAGTGAATTAAAGGTGTATTCACGGTTCCTAAAGTTCTGTGCTTTACTCATAGTGATTCGTTCTCCCATTTTTTTTCTATACTAATAGTTTTCATGTGTTTGAAAATGGGAAGTAATGTCAATCTGTTTGTAGTATGACATAAAAAAGAGGCAGACATTTTTTAAACATATTTTTAAAAACTCCTGTGAGCAGAACTGGAAATTACTTCGCAGTTATTATACAAAGATATGGGCCATAAAGTACACGATTTGTAATTTTTTTTAAAAATAGATTTTTTTTTTCAGCGCTTTAAAAACCAATTTAAACGCCACATCATGGCCGTGATTTAATACTGATTTTTACTCACTCGTTTTTCTATAAAAGCCATTGGTTAAAGTTACAGCTACTACCTACACGAGAAAAAAAATTACAATGCGTATTATCTTAGTTAAAACTGACGAGTATCTGGCTTCACAAACATTAAAAAATTTACTATTCAAGCCATGAATTTCGATTTACGGAGGCCTTAAAAGCATATTAAACTGCGGTCTTGGTTCTGTTAGTGCAGACAAGTGCTCGGTAAATTCATTCTAACTCTTTGAGATGTTCGTGACTCGATTTCTCTACTGATTTCGCAACCCATCTACGCTCTCGTAGTACAACCCCGCAAGTCAATTCGTCTGAATTACCATGCAATGTAATTGCATTTCGAGGCGAGGCATTTTAAGTCTCTCTTGACATCGGAGGTCGCATCACTAGCTACGCTTCACGCTTTCCCTAGCTTCTTGTATAACAGAGAAAACTAGTCTTACCGAACGGACATATTGTTTTTAACCTTCAAATTCGCTTATGTTTATCAGATGAGGACTAATTGAATGTTGTACAAGACAACCAATATAGCCAAAGATAAGAGAGAAAAGTATATATTCTGCAACTGTTCAGTGTGGCTATTTTATATACTTCTGAGCATATTCACATGTAGGTGTATTTAGACGCCAAGCTTCAAGTGCCGTTCATTTTTCTTCCCCTTAGCAATTATACAAGAATGCGTATATGTTGGTGCGTGTGTATTAATCATCCTTACATACAACCATCCCTTGTTAGAACGTCAATCTAAAAGCCCCGAGTTCAGATTTTTTTAGAAACCCGGCACATTGTGTGGTGACATTGGATATGTATACCGTCTTGTTTTATTTTCTGAAATATGGTCTTACGTCAGGTTTATTATTTAATAACAGCATTTCAATCAGCGATATGCTAACCGCTGCAATCAGGGTACATTCTTACCAGATTATATTTTCTTAACGAATGAAGTCTTTAAAATAATTTAAATGCCACTAAATTTGATACGTATGGGATTAGCGAATTGGAACTAGGAAAGCAAACAGAGTAAAATACTAGCTTTATTGTATAAATATAGCGTTGCACGCGCGTCTATTTTGGAGGTTACATACCCACGCGTGCATATAGACAAAAGGAGGCGTATATATGGGACAAAGAAAAAAAAAGGATTTGTGCCAAACAGAAAAGATGATAGATAGAGAGAAGTATGGCAGCAGTAACTTCCATCATTTAAATCACTGGAATGGGAGTTTTTAAAGCTGTATTTATCAATGTTGAACCATGTAATTGGTTGAGAAAATTTTCTTGTTGAGTATATTCTGTCAACAAGAATGTGAAATGGATTTTTTTCCGGGATATTAAGAAACGTATAAATGTTTTATCCCTCCATGTGGTATATGGGAGGAGAATACGAACCCACTAGATATCCCCTTGGAGGTGCTCGGTTAAAATTAAGATGGCACAAGGTGGTGATGCTTCACCTGTATAGTGCACCCATTACAAGAAACCAGCAAATCTCGCCGTTCCGTCGGCGAATGTCGGAAAGACAATGTGCCAGCTGCATCAATGAGTTATACATGATGCTGATTTCTTGGATGTTCAACGATATTCCGCCTCTTTAAGCCAGCCTCTGTAGTCTGCGATCATCGCACATGTCAGAAGCTACTTATCATGCTATAAATGTTAGATGATTGTGTAATTAAGCGTTTTATTATTATTATTATGATTACTATAAGTGCCGTGTTCACTAATAGTGGCCGGGGCACGTGAAATAGGTCGTGGCTACAATGTCCTCCAAGTTCTCAAACTTACTCCTGGAGGTGCGGGGTCAAGTGTTCCGGTCTCGTCACTTGATTCGGTTCAAAATTACGGGACCGATGTTCTTCGAGGGCAAGTCAGACTTCAGCCAAAGTGGTACCTCGCGTAAAGTGAAGCTGCTTGCTACTCTTCACCAAGGATCTAGGATTTCAGGACCTAGGTTCTTTAGACTTGGTGTAGGCTTTCCTACACCAAGGGGATTGGAAACAACAACATTACTATAAGTATAGTATAACAAAATAGAAAAATCACGCAGTGCAATTTTTAGAATGTATATTACTCATATGGGGCCGTGGCGGCCTTGTGGTACAGCGCGCTGGTTTTCGGTGCTGAGGATGCTCAGATCGAATCCTGGCGAATCGCCACTAAAATGCCTCCGTTTGTGTCGTCCCTTCATAGGGGGCAATGCTGGTCTGCCTATATGGCGCCCCCATAATAAAATGGCCAGTAAAACTGCGGTGAATTATAGGTGAATGTCTTCGCGACAAAGTGCCTCCGCATTGAAAAAAAATATATATATATTACTTATATGACTTGCCGTAGCGCAGAACGTTCCAGACACTGCGCCAAATGTTCACATGATCTCAATGAATTCACTCGACGCGAAACAGATGCATGTCTAAATAATAAGTAAGCACTTTCATTAGTAAGCTTAATTTCTCGGGCAGTTTTGCTTAATTTCTGAAGGCGGTTTAAATTATTCTTCTTAAGGTAAGTTAATAATGCTTAGTGACACTTCTACAGCCGTAAAAAAAAAAAAAAAAAATCGAAATCTCGCCCCCACCCCCACACACACACGCACAGAAAAAGGGTTGTGTTAATTAAATTTCTAATTTCTAGAGAGTCATGTATGTGCATATGTGTGAGGACTCTAGCTATAGAATGAATTGAGCTGTGCATTCAAAATTTGGTAAGACTTGGTTTCATGTGAATAGTGATAATTAGGAGTACGTAAATTTCGAATAAAAAATATCGAAATTTCGCAAAAAAAAATTACAATATATAACATTTCGCATTTATTCACAAAAATGAATATTTATGTATATAAATTCAAAAATTTCGCGTTTATTTAAAAAATCACAATTGTACTTACTTGGTTAGGTAAGTATCAAAATTCTTAGTTAAAAGCTATAACATTGTAGTAGTCTCCATATTCTCTTCCTTAAGTCTTTAGTAATAAGCAAATTTCGAGGGTGAGATCTCTCAGTCAAAGACCGTGGATGGTCTTAAATAAGCAATTATGTTAATAAATTATTATTATTACTATTATTACCTAATTTCGCTTAAAAAGCCATTTATTACCGAGTTTTCGCCGAAAAGTAGAAAAAAAATAATTTTTGCATTTATTCGCTCATATCGGCAAATTTCGCATTTATTCGCATCTATTTCGTAAATACGAAAATTACGTATCCCTAGTGACAATATTCAGTGAAACCATTCGTCTTCTACTTAATGAAGATTTTTAGTGTTTTGACATACATTTTATCTCTACATTCTCTGAAAACTTAAAGAAGACTGTCGAAATTTTTACATATTTAGCGAACACTGCCGAAAACCTGTCGATGTTTGCATTTGATGAGCCGTCATTTAGCCGTGAAATATTGTGGGCTGCAAGCAGTTGCACAGTTGTAGAACAGAACAGCTTAAATTGTGGAAAACTTTTATCATCATAGGTTTCGTAAAGTGAGTGACGTAGATAGCTAAGGTGCTATTATGTATGATTCTAATTTGTTACAATGTGTATCTATTACACTATAATTCATGGCTTCTAGAGTACAAGAGAATGTATTTGTTCTTTTTTTAAACTTTTTAACTTTTTTTAAACCGTATTTTTGGACCATAAGACCTTTTTTTCATAATAAATTCGACTTAAAATTGAGGTGCGTCTTATAATCCGAAGATAACATTAAAATAAAATGAATATTTTGTTATATATATATATATATATATATATATATATATATATATATATATATATATATATATATATATATATATTAATTGAAAAAATAATTGAATATAAATCTTTATTAATTAAGAAATTGAGTACATTTTTATATACTTTACAAAATGCTCTTTTGTAAACGTCCTCCCATAAATTTGACGTGCGTCTTATGGTCCAAAAAATACGGTATTTAAAGAAAACGTAACAATAAATTATGATTGTATCACACTCGAAAATGGAAAGGATTTGCGTTTAAGAAGCTATGAATTAAGTGCTAAATCAAAAATAATTATAATATGGTCAAAAAATAAATTGAGAGTTCGATTCTCAAAAGTATGAGGGGTATGAATGTTTAGTTGAGCGTCAGCAATGTTAATTTTAATGTTCCTATTCTATAAGGAATATGTATCATTGGAAAAATTTCTTTCACTTTCTCACGAGAGATTTTAGTACAGATATATCATGAGAGAGAAAAATCGGGAGATAAAAAATGTTCAAACATCACCTGCTTCATACTTTTAAAACTGCGCGAAATTTAAATCGATTTTTCTGCAAACGCGTATTGGAGGTTTGTTTTAAATTTTAACGTAGGATTACGTTCCTCCATAACGGTCCGCGGTAAAGCAAAGTTTCAGACGTTAAAACCGTCGTCGCGTGTTATTGACTTGACATTTACACGACACATTACCCCCGATTTTCTGATATGTGTAACTAATTTTTTTTTACTATGGACCTATTATTCTTCATAGGGTTATCACTCATCCTTCTCTTCGTATGTAGGAATTTTATTGTTAAAAAAAAGAAGAAAAAAAGGGGGTAAGCAACGATAAGTAATTCTACGTTAATTTCCCGCTGTAGTTCCGTTAGGAGAGACTACCTGAATTTAATTTTTTTTATACTTACAAAGATGCACCAAGGGATTTCTAGAGAAGAAAGTTTTGACGAAAATATGTGAGAGGGCTATTTCACAAAGTGTTTAGGAATACTATCGGTACATAAAATAGATATATTATTATAAGCATTGATATGCCAAGATATTTAATAGTTAAAATCTGAAAATCAATTATTAATCCAAAGACGTAAGGTTAACCCCAAAAATATGTCTTCAAGATTTAATTTTTATAGGAGCAAAAAATGAATGCACACAAGCCAAAATCTTATAGTTTTAAGCTATAAAAAAGCTGTATGGAGAAATCTGAATAACTTCTCACATTCTGCGGATCGGTCGTTTTTAGCCTGTAATGCCCGTAGTTCGTTTTTCATTATCTGATATGATTTTAGAAATTTTAATATTAGATCGTCGATATTAGATATGTTATCGTCATTTGAACACAATCGTATGTTGAGGAGCGCTTTAATAAATGCACACAACTCTAACGTGACCTTTAAAAGATGTCTCTAATACAACAACGGGAGCGTGCGAGCGGCTCTTTATGTTGTCTCATAACTGTCTTACCTTCCGCGTAACCCGAGGGGAGGAAATATCATGACCCCTCGGCAACAAAAAGTGGGTATATTAGTCGCCCTCGTATTATGACGGGACGAAGAGGGGAGTAAATCGCTGAGTTGGGCATTATCTCCCTCCTGAAAATCGTCTGGTGGCTTCTGCGGAAGTTGGAACTGTTGAGTCATCACATATTTTGCGCAACTAAATTGGCGGTTACGGAGAAAGGAACCCAGGGTTAATGTGAGGTTCTGTTTGGGAGAGAGCTCCGATTGTTATCGTCTGTTTTGTGACATGTGAGCGCTGGGTAACAGAGGGTGGATGTGTCTTAAAATGTGTTGGGGTTCAGAATCACAAGGGGTTAGGGTGGGGCAATATTAAAAGCACGGTGTGAGTGTCAGCGCATGATTATTTTCCTTTTCCTGAGTGATGAAAATGTTTACATGATTCTTGCAAACCACGAGAATGATGGCAAAAGGTAATTTATTTTTACTCTTCAAAAAGGCAATTTTTAATGCGGAATCAGAATCGAATTTCTATCGGCTAATTGGTTTAAGATAACGAATGAGATGTCAGTAAAAGATTTTTTTAAAACTTTCTCAAAATTCTCAAGCTGAATATTAAATTGCATCCTATGTTTTATGGTTTCCTTTTGAAAGTTATGTTTGTAACTTCCCACTTCCTTAAAATTAATTTTGAGTCTTACATTGCAGTTCTGTAGAGCAAATATGTGCACCTTCAACCAACGCACATGACCCTAAAGCAGCGTTTCTTAGACTGTGGGTCGCGACCCCAAATGGGGTCGCAAAGCGAAATTTCGGAGTCGCGAAAATTTAATTCTGATAAATGAATTTAATTTTTGTCGTCTTCCGCAAGTATCTAAGACATATATTTTATTTTATTTATTACTGTTTTTCATATATACTACTATTTTTCATAAGTATATTGTTTACCAAAGAAATAAATTATTTTTGAGAAAATATTTAACGTTATAACCTTATTTCCTGGGGTCGCGAAAAAATCTCAATGATAAAAAGGGGTCATGAATGAAAAAAGTTTAAGAAGCGCTGCCCTAAAGCAGTCATGAAACTTGCTTACACCTTAATGTTGGGCTTCTCTGCATGACATACTGACAATTGCACTGGATGCTGAAGTAATCAGTGCTTTAAAAAAAAAAAAAAAAAAAAAAAAAAAAAAAACACCTTATTGCGCTCATTGAGAAGACAAAGCATCCTCGTTTTGTTAAGTCTGTGTCGTGTCTCACTATTCATGCGAATGACATTTATGTCTGCTGTCTTATCTTTGTTAAATTATTTGTCGTTGTAAACAGTGGCTAGCAGTGGCAGGCGAAAATTTCTTAGCGATAGATGCTTTTTTTTTTTTCTCTCCAAAAAAATACTCTTTGTCGCCACGAAGCGCAGAATTCAACATTTGAATATTATCATTTTAATCTCTGGAAGGTTTAAAAAAATTAAAATATCGTGGGCTCGTTTAGGAGGTATCTAGTTCTTGCCTTTGAATGGCTGCATCAGATCTAAAGGGTGCACCCTAAATTTTCATTTCCTGATTTTCTTTAGACCTTTTCTTCTTTTATTAACCTCGCTATTTTCTTCTTTTATCTTTTATTAATGTAATTTCAGCATCCTCGTCCTTCGAAGATGACTCGATGAACTCAAGGGATTAGTATAGTATATTCCTTGACGCCGACATGTTTTATATAGTATTTACTACGCATACGCGCGAGGAACAATCTGTTGCTTTGTAGTGCAGATATAAGCGACCCCAAACAACGTGTTTTTTTTTCGACGTCTGCAATAAAAGGAAAGGCGGCATCTTATGGAGAAACATATATCTTTCCTACGTGGGCCCAGGGTCGCCCAGAGGGGGGGGGGGCAACTGGGGCACTTTGCCCCAGGCCCCAAACTGCCCCAAAAATTTTTTTAAATTATTTATTAGATTTCCCCCGAAAGAAAATTCTGAAACTTGTACCGTACTTCAAAATTCAAAATAATCTCCTGAAAAAAGGGGGCCCCAAAAAAATAAAAAATAAATTATTCTATTACTCAGATTTCTCTTACTAAAAAATAGTTTTCTGAAAAATAGTCTTGGGGCCCCCAACAGAAGTTTGCCCCAGGCCCCGTAAAGTCTCTGGGCGGCCCTGCGTGGGCCTGCCGATGACGATCAAAGATCCAAAATTCAAAGAGAGAAAAAAGTAAATGTAATAATCCAACAACAATATAAATTCAAAAGATATCTCTGAAATAATACAGTATGTGTTTTAAAATGCTTCGTTAGCGAAATATCTTGTTAGAGGTTGGAGTAAAGAAGATAAAAGCACGAATAAGTTTGCAATATTACTTCGAGCTTCGTAATGCAAGCGCATGAGCCCTAAAACTGGCTAGAAAAAAAAATTGCAATTTAAGCGTTGCATACGTATGTTTTCCATGTTTGCTTACGATCTCAAATGATGCTGGAATATCTGTGATTTTCAAAGGTTCGATAAAGAAGCTTGAGATGCTACGATAAACAAGCGAAGCACTGCATTTGTAAGATAACCCCTAAGTCATTTGTACTGATGTGACAGCTTCCCCCCTACAAGAGTACCCACAGACTTCATTTAATTCCCTCTAACATCCGGGCATGGCCGTTAAAGTTCCCCTAATTGACTGAGTACTCTCCTGTAAGCCCCAAACAGCTTACAGGGTTGCACACAGTTCATCAGTGACGATTTACGTATCGAAGAAACATAGAGCGAGTTCTTTGCTAACTACAATGTCTGTTATTTAGAAAAGGAGTGACTTTTTCCAAATCATCTACCACTTAGTGGAAACTGCAGTTTTGTTTCAGCGTTGGCGCTGATATTTTTATTACATTTTGCTATCACGCGAAAGAGGTTAACATAGAATCACTCTGATCTATTGTAGGAACGCGTATCCGTATGGTTCTTGTGTGTAATATCGCAATATCACTTTAGTATAATCATTCATTGATGCGTGTAAAATGTGGTGGTGTTTCAGCTATCATATATATATATCGGTTCTTACTGGGACGTGCTCTAGGCTCAGGATCAGAAGGGTCTTGTCTGAAACGCCAAGCTTTAGGGAACGTTCGAATACTGACAAATATAAACAAGATGAGACGTTATGCACTCAATTACTTTTATTTTCCATAAAGTTAAAATCATCTTATACTCTAACTATAGTCAAATGTAAAGAAAGCAGTTGTCAAACGAAGGTAGCAATATTTTTTGTCAATAAACTGGCAAAGAACGACTAGGGAATTCGCTTACAAAAAATTGATTTTCGTATAGGACGGGACGCCATCATTTCATGTACCTATTGGCGTCAAATGCCTATTCTTATGGTCTTTTATCCTTAGTATTTTATAGATTTTTAGTTTATCTAATTTAACTGAGACACTCCCATCAAAACTCATTTAGGTATTGCGGCTCTAAAACGTTTTTAAAGCTGAATAGTTTAAAAACCAATTTTTATTTTTCAAATTTATTTATTTAACAAAAAATCAATTTTTCTCCTAGAATCTCAATTTTCACCTGCGATGAGGCCCCATCATTTGACATACCCAAGGACGTCATGTCCTGCACGAGCCCTGGGCAGATATCCATATTCTATTTTTCTTTTCAGTAGGACAATAGAGCGTGTCAAGCACTACGCATACGTATTCAGCAATTGTGTTGCTTACAAGTTTGGCTGTTAGGCGATTAATTTGACGAACGAGTTTCCTAATTCTGCGAGAGAGTATTCCCAAATAATTCCTCTTCACTGTGGAACATCAGCCGTATAATTAGTTACCCTACATAAAGCGCTCTTGAATGCTTATTACCGAAACTTTTACGTGTACACTCATGTCATATTCCTCTACTCAACCCCAAACTTTTAATTATTATTATTCTTTTTTTCGCTATCCACTCAAGAGTGACTCGATGAAAAAGAATTTTTAGGACTGATTTACAAGCACGGATTCGTATACAATCCTTTTTGTTTTTCTTCATCTAAATTCTGCATGACCGAGTACATCTTTGATACATTAATGTGCTTTTTTATAGTGCTTTTAAATATAAACATTAAAATGACATTGATTACCTAATTCTAAGAAAAGAACGCAGTGAACGCGGATAATCACTGTGAACAAACAAACCACATTTCTTTGTTGAGGATTGTAACAATTTTCTATTGACGTTTAATTAAAATATTTCGCATTAAAACATCGAAATGCTGTAAGACAACATGCAAGTTTATAATTGAAAGGTCACTTTATTGCATAAAATGTGAGTCCATTTGCAAAATATTTGAACCTAGCCTATTTTTATGCGTGTAATATGGGTCTCTTTAACATAACACGGTATCTTATCTGAGGAATTCGTTACGAGATGATTTCATCAATAAATCCATTTCTTAGAATCACAACTAACTTAACTCTCTCGATCCGAATCAGAGTATAGGAATTCATGCTTCTGGTTATTTTGTAAGTACGTTTACTTTCGTCGAGAACTTCTGGAGAGTCTGAGTTTTTGGTGGGCGTTCCTGGTCACTATGGCAACGAACAGTAATCTATCAAGAGATCGCCCCACATGCGTCTTTCCCGTGTCTTTTGATTCCTCCCTTTTCGCATCTTGGTCATTGCACTAATTTTATTTTTGTTTGTCGACTACCATCTCCCCGTGCCAGACGTATAGACTTCCATCCGAAAGAACTGTTGACCACTACAATCTTGATGCACGCTAAAATTTAACCTCAAATAAAGTATATTATTGTTCCAATTTTAATAGCTATTTTTTTTTTTAAATTTTTTTTATTTTTTATTTTTTTTTTATTTATAGTATGGCGGTTAGCAGGCATGAATCTTTAGGTAACAATAGTTTGCTATCGGAATTCACGTTACATGCATTTTACGACTGCTTATTCATGCGGTTACTCAATTACGTTGCAGGTGCCTGTGTAGTTTAGTTTCAGTTCGGATTTATTACTTAAGGCTGCTGTGTACTAACCTACTGGATTCGCTGACCCGAATGTTAACCTATGGAAAAAATTTGTCCAAGGATTGCTGACTTGGATATAAAGATTTTTTTTAAAAAAATGTACTCCGTAATAGAGAAAGAAATTTTATACCTTGGGCCTTTTTACGTTTTTTAAAATAAATGCAAATAATATTTTAAAATTTAAATTATTCAGAAAAATCTGGTCTAGTGTGTTTTAAACGCGCATCAATTCCTTTGGTGGACGAAATTTGTAAAATGAATCCTGTTGCAAGGTGCAGAAAAGTTCAGACTATCCGAAAATACTATTTTTATTGGATTATCAGCATTTATGTAGCTGTAAATAGTAAACAAATTTTCTCCATATGTTTTCAATGGGGTGAAAAATCCACCGCCGTGTACACTAATGGCGACTGGTGCACTCAAAATCTGTCGTGGCTGCAATGTCCAAGTTCTCAAATTTACCTCTGGAGGTGCGGGGTCAAGTGTTTCGGTCACTTGACTCGGTTCAAAATTACGGGACCGGTCCTTTCGCCAAGTAGGACTCTTGTTGCTATTAAAAACCGTAGCCGCACCACTTCACCCAATAGCCGTTATGGACTTCAACAGACAATATACTGTCGGTCAAGGGGCATCAGTCACAACACAACACACATTGAGGTGAGCGAATCCAGTAGGTTTAGTGCACAGCAGCCTTAATAAAAGAGAATTTGTGATACTTATACAGTTGTTTCCCGGTCTATGGAAGTAAAGCATTCCAATGATACATTTAAAAGCGAAAAAAAAACTGTAATTTATGTCGGAAAAAGTTATTAAAGTACCCCTCTCAAACAAACACAGACAGACAGAAATGAAAAAAAATATCACTAACTCACACCAAATATTATAAACTTACAATAAAAGTACGAATTACAAAATAATAAGACTCATACAAAATAACACATTAACGTGGAGTAAAAGTAAAAATGACACGATAACACTAATACTAGCGTGTTGTAAAAACACGAATGAAAATGTTATAATACTCGTATCAAATGACGCATAAAATCTGAAATATCACTGACGTTTAGTAAAAGAACGTCAAATAACAAGACACCCCCCTCCCCATAATACATACACTTACAATGAATTAAAATAATGGTCACATATTCATATAGCAGCCTTAAACAGTTTTCACTGTTGGTGAGGGTCTGTTCAGCAAGACATCAGGCGAATCGAAATAAGTAGCATTTCCACTCTGGAAATCCTCTGTTGCAGTATGACTATGCGAGAGCCGTTTGTTTAAAGACCATGCCTGTAAGGGTGAGTTATCACGGACCTTAGGTTATTAACACTAATTAAGAAATGTACGTCTTTTGCAATGGCGAAACTAATTGTCAAAACCTATCCTGAAACTGACTTAATTGGGGATTTATACTAGGACAGGAATACTGAGCAATTGTTCTGCAGGAATGACGCAAGCGTATTAAATGGATAAGTGTATTGGCATTGAAAGATTTTCTTAGTGTCACAACATATAGTTCTGAACGCATACGTTGTGCTCGAGAAATGAGGCAAACGAACAGATGGATATGTCTGATGCAATTAGGGAATTTTCGTAATTACGTTTTTTAACCGATAAGTTCTGAACATATTCGTTGTAGTCCAAAAGTGAGTTACTGGAACGAATGCAGATGTCTCACTGACGTTTCGAAATTTTTTCCTTTGTCAGCTTTACGTACAGGTAGGTCCGAAAGCATTCGTTTGACCCCAAAAATGAGGCCTATAAAAGAAAGAAGAAAAAAAGAACGATATTCCTTGTGACTTTAAGAAACCCCCTTAATCAGTTTCACAAACGCAGGTAGGTCAGTGGAAGATTTGTTGAAAGTTTTTCTCAATAAGGAATGAAAATCGATTACGGGAAAATGTGCAAGGCAATTTTGGTTTTTAGAAATGATCATGTGTTTAGAATGATTCTTTCAGTATCATTCTCAATTTTTTTTATATCTGCACCTATTTAATCGAATCTCTTTCCTCAAAAACCAGTCACGGGGCATTAGTGTTGCACACTCACTTGGCGATATAATTTGGTGAATTTGTCGAATGACTTTCTTTTACATGGATGAAAATAAGTGCGATTGATCTTAAGGCTGCTTTGTACTAACTCTACTGGATTCGCTCACCTCAATGTTAACCTGTGGAGAAAATTTGTCCAAGGGTTGCCAACTTGGATTTGAAGATTTTTTTTAAAAATTGTACTCCGTAATACAGAAAGAAATTTTACACCTTGGGGCATTTTTCTCTTTTAATAAAAAAAAATGCAAATAATATTTTAGAATTTAAATTATTCGGAGAAAAAATCTGATATAGTGTGTTTTAAACGCTGCTGAGTTCCTTAGGTGGACGAAATTTATAAAATGAATCCCGCCGCAAGGTGCAGAAAAGTTCAGGCTCTCTGGAAATACCATTTTTATTGGATTATCAGCATTTATGCAGCTGTAAATAGTATACATATTTTCTCCATAGGTTAGCATTGAGGTGAGCGAATCCAATAGGGTTAGTACACAACAGCCTTTAAGGGACGACTATATTTTTCTTTGCTATCCCATTTGGGGAAGGAGATCTGTTGGTTCGCAGACTCTCTTCATCTTGTTTAGCGAAATATTTTTGACCGTAAAATTCAAGGGAAAATAAGAGTTAAATGCACCTTGCCGGGAGAGAATTATCATATAAACAAAGCATTTCATAATCGGGACTATCTTCTGGACTGAAAAGAAATAAAAAGAAATCAGGGCATTTGAGTAATGCGACATAAATATCCCAAGGTTGCCGATAGAATAACTGATAGAACGTTCTGTGTTATCATGTTTAAGCTCCTAATCACGCCATTAAAAATATCCCAGCCTGCGTAAAATGGAAGTAGTCGGACTAGCTGTGATTATCAGATATCTTTAATAAAACTTGGGACACACAAAGAAGTGCGAACATCAGATGTTAAAAATTTTTATAATTGCGCCATAACAGATGACGTAAGGAATGCAAATTTAAGCGGTTGAATTTAATTAACGAAATTCATTATTTTTAAAATCAAGATATGTTTGTTAATTTAATACAATGACTGGTATATTGGGTTAATGTAACGGTTTGATGTTGTCGAAGGTGAATAATGTGTAAAACAATAATTGAAATGTAAAGAAATTTCCAGTGGGGTTGTTTCAAATTTGTGGTTTTCCCTACAAAGGTGTAAATCATATTTTGTATGATTGATGCTTTTTTCTCATTTCAAAAACCGCAAAATCATATAAATATAACCTACATTCATAATTATCTAGTACATAGGAAAAGAGAAAGTTAATTCTTGCATTCTTTAGTGCAGCATTTTTAATATTGTATTGAGACAATTTAAATTTTTCTCTTTCATATTGCTTTTGATAAATTTTGTTATTTAGTTTTCTGGAACTTAAGTTTACTTCTACTCTTTATTACATTCGTATAAACTTGCTAAAATCAAAAAACGAAATGCACGTGAAATACTCGACTATATTATTCTGCTGTCACGCCGTCTTTTGTAATCACTCCGATTTTCCGAGAATTTATGTTCGGATAACCCAAGCCATCTCCAAAAAAAGGTTAAATAAAACAAAAATTGTCCAAAAGAATGCCGCAAAGAGATTGAACAGACCTTTTATTGTAAACTGATTTAAAATCCATCAAAATTTTATTATTTCGATTAAAATCTGTCTAAAATGTAGATGTAGCTAATTTTAAACTTCTGAATGTCTATTTTTTTTTAATTGAACGCTGAACAATTTTTGGATTGTTCGTGTTTTCTGGTTGTTTTCAAATCTCATTCATTGATTAATTATAGCACGGTTAACCGAGAGTTTAATGTGTGGTGTTAAATATTGTAGGTAAAAAAAGGCCTTTTTGGTTTGGAGCGCTACGGTCAACTTTTTGCTACACGGGAGCTAGTTAGACCGGGACCTACAGTTTAAAGCCGATTCCGAACGGCTACAAACATCCATGCCAACAGTGGGAGTCGAACCCACAGAATCTGAACCAACTGCTAGCGCCCTAGCCATTCGGTCATCAACCTAGCAAAAGTCCTTTTTGAGTTTATGTCCATCTGTTATCATCTAGACATATAATTGTTGACAAACTCAGTTTTCAAATATGCCATTGAAATTTTTTTATTTTATTTTACCCTTTTCTTTTATTAAAAGACAGCCTATTAAACATAAATGAATATAATAGGTCGAACTCCATTGCATATTGACAGGATGGGGTGAATGTTTGTGTTTTTCCTGGACCCTTCTATCATAAAACACAAATACAATCGGCGCATTTGTCATGTAGTATTTAAGACTAGAGCTAGGGCACATTATATTGATATATCTAAAACAAGCTTTTTGAGTTAGTGTTAGGGGGTTGACAATAAATTCTGAAAGTGTTTATATCTCTTATACGGGCAGTAAAAATTACAGAAGTACGCCTAATCTTCCTTTACGATGTCGGAGACAAAAGACATAAATGAAAATCTAATCTCTTCAGCGATTGTCTCACAGGAAGTTAATGCAGTGTGGCCAGTTGGGAACGCAACATCGCTCACTAGACATTTCACCTATAAAGGAAATCAGCTATAACTTACGTCTAACTAGACCTTGGGTAGCAAAAACTGACTATAGCGCTCCAATCAAACTAAACCAAACCAGCTATAACTTAAATTACATTTACTGTCAAACGTCCACTTCCGCGTGTTTAAGTTTCGCAGTTTTGAATATTCTCTACGTTTCTCATTAATAACTAAATGGGATTTTATTTTTGTGTGTTTGACAACGTACGGCTAAATCAAAACTGATAAAGTTTATGAAATGCTGTACTGTGCATAACTTTATTTTGTATTGATTAATAATTATACTGAGGTTTGAATCCTTTGCCCGTATTGCATCTCATACGCGTACCGTTTGGCTTCTCTTTCTGTGCATGGGTATTAGCGAACATTGTTGTTACTGTAATATTAAATTTAGAAAAATTTTAAATAAAATTATTTCCTTTTTTTCTCCCTTTTTTGTGTGTAGATGTGTTTGCATTAAAAGGGCCTGTTCACATAGAATCCGTCAGTGTCAGCGTTACTCCTATTGAAATATATTTAACCAGTTACAAACCTCCAAACGATTAGCCACGAAATTGTCAAGGTCTGTGATTGGTTTAAAATATGTCAATACGAGTAATTCTTCCTATACTAGATATAAATTTCACCCGTGATTTTGTACAGAAAAAATATGAATACCGCCAGCGGCTGGAGAGTTAATCCACGGAATAGTGAAGGATCGACTGCTATGGCCTAACAAACTAACGTCGGAATAATATTGTGGCCTCTCTGAGGGCTTACCTAATTGCTGTGGCTTGTCATATAATTTTTCCGAAATAAAATATACTTCCTTCCTCGGAGTAATATATAAATATTAGTCGTGCGAACATGTTTGTCCATCAGTTATTGATTGCTGATTTCTTACGCAAAGTATTTCTTTCCATTTCAGACGCCTGTGGTTTGTCGGACGTCGCCCACATAGAGAGCCTTCAGGAAAAGTCCCAGTGCGCCCTAGAGGAGTACTGCAGGACGCAGTACCCCAACCGACCCACCAGGTTTGGCAAGCTTCTCCTGCGCCTGCCTTCCCTGCGGACCGTGTCGTCGCAAGTCATCGAACAACTGTTCTTCGTGAGACTGGTGGGCAAGACGCCCATAGAGACCCTAATCAGGGACATGCTTCTCAGCGGGAGCTCCTTCAACTGGCCCTACATGCCGCTCCAGTGACCCTTGGGCCCGGGGCCCACGGACCTTGTGGGGGCCCCCGACCAGAGACTGCTGTTGTGCATGGCGGCACTGGCACCGCAAAATGTGCCCAAGAGGTAGCAGTAGAAAGCTGGTTGACATGCTAAACATGTGCGCCTCGAAGTGACAGTGAAGGACTGTCGCGAAAATGCCGCCAAATTGCTCGGCGAATCTCTCTTAACCACAGCTGAGGGCAGAAAATGTAAATTATTTGTTAAGTGTCCCAGCTGTTATAATCGGTTGTACGTTAAGTAACCGAAGGAGTATGTAACTGATTTAGTTTTAAAATAATAGATCTATAAATTTATAGTCCAATACGAGGATTCTTTTGCTAGGCACATTGATTAGAAACAAAGTTTTTATTCGAAACCGATTTCTAATCAATGTGTATGACTTTGAGCTGAAGTAGTTAAAACCATTTGAGATGGTGCAAAAAGGAATTGAACATCAAATCTAACTTTTAGAATTAAATCAAAGGAGTTTTTGACAGAAATTTTCAAAATTTCTGCTAATTATGAATTTTTATAGTCATTAGATTTTGTATGTACTATTTTCTGCTTCCAAAAGCATTTTCCTTCCCAGAAACTTTTTTTTCTTTACAGTTTCGTTGAATTTAAAGTTTCATAATTGCCATCGTACAGGACATGTTTTTAACATTAAGACTAGGTGTCGTATGTTTCACTCCTGGTAGTCTAATTTTAGTTCTTGGACTTGTGGAAATTCTTCCTAAATTTGACTGACAAAACGGTTTGATTTTGGATTATTTTTTAGTAAATATCGTTAATTGTAGGTCACGTTTTCTTATTCAATAATTTTTTGCCCCTGAAAAACTGGGGCATTTTTAAAATAATAAATTTTTATCGATCGTTCTTTGCTGTCATTTCTCGGCAATAGTCTCATATATGTTAAAAAAAGACGGGAAAAAAATGCTACATAAAGTCAGATTTCCGGTGCAGTACTTTCTTACAGACTGAAGTTAAAGAGTTCTGATATTAATAGTCGCCACTGGATTTGAAATTACAGTGTACAGGGTTACGATTCTATGTAATCAACATGAAACTACATTTATGCCATAGTAGATCCAAGTGCTTTGATACTCATGTAAGTCAAAATCTTTGGTTATGTTTTTGTAGATTTATAAATATATTTAATGTTGTCTTTGCCAAACAAAATTCCTTCCTTTTATACCAAATGCTTCCAAAATGTCTGAGGTTGTGGGTATTAAAAGCTGTTTCGAATGCAAAAATTTGATTTTCTTTGACTCATGATGAACGTATTTATGTTCAATGTGGCTCACTGGAAGGTTGCAGTGGACATAAACAATAAATTTAACAGTCAATAAATAAAGTTGCCATGAAATCAAATCAGTTGCACTGTGAAAGGTTTTTATATTTAGGTTTTCTATTTTTTAACGATATGTACTTTAATTAAGAATGTTATAAACAAAATCTTTATTGACGTTAGTGATAGCCTCAATTCCATCTTTTCAATAGCTTTGGAATCAAATAGTGTATTATGTGAAATGTAAATCAAAATTAGGAAAAATTCTCAACTTTTGTTATTTTCTTTAATTATATGAATACTGACATAATATCGGTCTCAAGACTTAAAAGATGCTTCTTAAAACAGAGAATTCTGAAATTCGAAAATTTTCAAAGAACTAGTTAATGTTCATTTAAAAAGTCTTGGCGTAGCAAAACCAAATGTTTACCGATATACGTTTGGAAATCATTTTCTGAAACACGTGTTCAACTGACTGTTCAAGAAACTTGAAACTTAACGAGTGATAGTTAATGTACTTCATTATTCGGTGATCGATTGACACTAACATAGTGCTTTCGGATCAAAGTTGTTGCCTTTATTGGCTATTGGGATCAACTGAGTATTAAAATAAAATAATAGACTGATGCAACCAGAATTTTACTCTACGCTGGGAGGAGTTCCGTTTTTCCCAGCATTTCATTCCTTTGGGTGAGATGCGTAAAATACCTCCGTGGTAAAAACGTTGGATACTTTTAACTTATGTGTTGCATGAGCTTTTCATAATAAATTGAGATGCGAATTAGAACAGAGATAAAAAGTTTAAGTATTAAAAAAAAATAATATTTTACTACCCATGTTTAAATTTAAGTCTAACAAAATATTGAAAAGTAGATACATAACTAAAAGAAATTCTAACCGTACAACAGAAAATAAATAGTATTAAACTTCTTGTTACTCTGAAAATATCTTCTCTTTTTTTTTTTATCTATTTCCAAATAAAGTAAAACTGAAAGAAAGTTATATTAATATTGTCATATTGTAATTTTATCCTCATGTGCTGTTCAGAACTTACAACCTTTGACCTTTTGGCGGAAAATCGTTTTAATTTTACCATTTAATGTATTTTTTTTAAATTTCTTAATGTGATATATTTTATCTTATTTTATTTTTAAGATTAATTCACAAAATTCATAAATTTCTCCACTCTAGATAATATTCCTTTCAAGATTTTATTCTTTACATTTCTTACGAATTCTGTGAACGTGCATTTTACATGTGTTTCTGAAGGCGGATTTTCCCGCTAACATTTAATTTTAATTCTGACATGACATAAACAAGCAGTGCCATCTAGTGACAGAAAAGTCAAACTACTTTGCTCAGTCATCTGGACATCGTTCACGCTTGGTTAGAAATCGATGACAGTTTACTTCGCGTATTTAGAAGGCATCTATTTAAACTCGTATTCAGTGTAGTTTTTTAGTTTAAGATGTATGTGATACACTATTTTTGTGAAAAACCAGAAAATCTAAATTAGTATATATGATTGATCCTGAAATTAATCACTGAATCTTTCTATGGTCTATTTATAAGTATGGCATCTATATCATTATATAATTTTACAAAAAAGTGGGAAGTTTATCGTTCAGATGTTGATATAAAAATATAACTGCATCGGAAGTGAGAGCATTTACCTTACTAGTTAAAAAAAGGTGAGGAAAAAATCGTACTTTAAGTGTCAGTATTATGAATGAAATCTCTCAGTCTGATTAAAAACTCTTCATTCTTTGCTTGAGACTAACTACATTCAAGGGGTCTTCACTTTTATTTAAAAATAAAAAGAAGGCAAAAGAGCCATGCTGCTTAAATTACCCGTTCGTTGGTTATGTATTTAGCTGTTGTAATTTCGGGGTAAACTCGTATTGTTCCCGGCTGTTGGACTTATCTTAAGAGATTGTCTGGTTGTAAAAAAGATTTGTAAAGGCTTTTTAATAATTGTAAATGATTGGGGACAATGTTGGCAGTTTCTTTCAGCCTTGCATTCATTTTTATTTCCTTTTTAAAAATTTATTTTACCGTTCTGTAAGATATTAGACGTGCAATAAGTGGTTATTGATTTTCTTTCTGTATATTCCTTCTCTTTGACTCTGGGGAGACTGTTCCTGACATTCTTCATGCAGTGCATATTCTTGCGATCTGACTGTGACATAAGATATATTTAAACCGCAATCTAGAGATAGCAAAGTCTTCGGAAAATTATATAAGGGAATCATTGTTGTGAAGGTGTAAGTTGAAAACTTGTACTTGCAATAAAACTATTCAGGCTTTTTAATTTCTTTATGACTACTGAATTCATAAATTGATCGTGAAAAAAAGATGATTTTAAAAAATACATTTGAGTATCAATTGAGCTAAATATTGTCTTTCCGTTTAAAGACTTCCCTTTTAAAAGTTCCTTAAATAGGATTCGGTTTATAAAACCATAACCTTGTAAAGGGATAAAGGTTGTAAAAATGAAACATGGAAAACTCAAGTAAATACATTTTGCACAAGTTAAAATTAATTTATAGCTACTAAACAAAAGAATTACAAAAACATACTCTGATAAACATCTTATGTATCGTACTTAAAAAGGTATTAGAATCGAAATGAAATGTTTCTCTTATAAATAACCTATAGAGAGGATGTTTAAAACATGGTTAAAAATTAATTGAGCTCGTAACATTTTAAATATCGCTTATTCGCTCGTTTTCAAAATTTTGCTTCCCGTGTTTCGTATTTTAAAAGAAAATAAGATTTGAAACATATTTATAAATGTGAATGATTCTCTTTTATATTTTCCACCAAAATAACATTACTGACATCTCGTCACTTCGTAATTTTGCTATCTCGGATTGCATAACGTATTTGCTCATAGTGGTCTAATCACTAAAGAATTGTTTACTGTTTCGAAAAAAATAAAAAAAAATACAATCATTTTGTACAAATTGTCGGTATATCTTCTCGCCTCTGTACAGCAACTAATGTTGTGTATACGTATGTAACTATGTTGAAGACAAAAAAGCTGCTTCTGTCGTCTGCAGCGAAACATCCATTCATCATTGTAGGTATCAGTTGTGACGTCATATAAAGCGCGGTCACTACAGCATTTTACTGCCTGAAAAAAATCTGTGTGTACAATTGAAATTATCTTACACGTCATAAACAAAATTTAAGTACCTGCAAACGTCTTGTGAAGTTAATTAAACAAGAGATAAATTAACTATGCAAGGAACAGCAATAAACTATACGATACAATTTTTTTGGAGAAAAGAAAAATGTATTTAGATGGTAGCTGAATTAAGCTTAAGCCTACGTCATGGTTAGTTTGATTGCTTTGTTAGGAGCGCTACGGTCATCTTTTGCTTGGATAAAATCTAAATTCCTATGTCTGTAGAGGATTAGATTTTGTTTACCTCACTTTTAAAAAAATCCTTTGTTACTTTCCAATGTATTAATTTTATCATTCATTGAAAAACTTTAAATTATCTGTATGTGTACTGAAGAGAAAATCATAATTTTTTCCCCATAAAAACGAGATTTTGCAAAAATTCGTTTTTCTAGTAAAAACACTGATAATATATCTTATTTCATACACATAGATCTTTCAGCCATTAACAATCTGTAATGTATTAAACCCTTCATATGACGTCACTGGATTGTATGACTTTGGATGAACACTTTTCTTTATAACTATATAAATAGTGTATATATATGTGTGTGTGTGCGTGTTTCTGTGGCAAGCGGCTGTTATAACAGACTTACATGCCAAGTTTTCGCCTTACCCGTTATGTGTAGATTTCTCCCGACAAACACTGTACATTCTGTATAAGATTTTGCAAACATAAGTAACTATGTGTATCTTAATATCTGTGTTTTACGCTCAGATTAGGATTTTTTGTTCTGTACATGCTCAGAGAATTCAGCCTCTGGTGATCTATTGAAAAGTTTTAATTCAGTTACGTTTAATAGTCAAATTTTCAGTATTTTATGAAGTAACAGTTAAAATAGTTTTGCTTATTTGTCATTCTGCTTTTATCTGACTTAGAACTGAAAGGGATAACGTCGGTGTTTCTTTGAGTTTGAAAAGAATTCTGATTCAATAATTTCTGGTTTTGAAAATTTAAGAACTTGATTTAACCTTAAGTACCTCAAACCTAAGCAAATTGATGAGTAATGAATTTATTAGTACATACAATATATTAGTAAATTTCAAAAGATATTCGTCTCTTTTAATGGAATTTAATATTTCATAATTTAAAAAAATATAGCATGAAAATATATGAGAAAAAAATCACATTCCAGATTTTGTGTATGCTTTAAAAAATAAATAAACACTGTGGTTAAGATTGCATAGTAAGTTCGGTTTTATAGATAGCAATAAGTTCATGCTAACTTCAGTATATAGTGTTATTCTTCGAATATCACCACTGTGCAGAAGAAAACTTTGATAAAAACTGTATCCATAAAAAAGCTAAATAAATATAAAATATACACTTGAAGCTTTAAAAACGTTTATTAAACGTGGAAACAAATCAGAAAGTATTTGAAATGTCTGTATCAGTACATGAAATTCTAGTATGTATGTATATATGTAATTAATATATATATATATTCGGACGACTTATTAAAATGGTTTCGATACTTGTTTATAAAAATGGGCCATTAATAAACTTAAAATTGTTATCGATATCGTTTGAAGCCCAAAGCAAGACCTAATCTGAATGAAGGAGATAGAGATCATGTATTTTTCTCTGACAATTTTAACTCACTAAGTCTGAAATCAAAGCTTGAAAACATAGCTTTGAGAGGACGATATTTTGCGGAGAGTACTCCATTCATCAAAGAGACGAATTACTGCCAAAATTTCTTTTCGTTATAAACGCCTTTTCTGTTAAAATTCATAATTATTTTTCAAACCCAAAGAGACAAGTTGAGATTATTCAAATATTCTTCTATTAAGTTTGTCTGTTCTACATCATTTTTGATTCTACTCAAATTTTCAATGCATGTTTTGAACAAAACCATACGAGATTGGAGATTTTCATATTGCCTACTTCTGCGTATTTTTCTGTTACTACAGGCAAATAATGTGGCCAAATGTGCTCATATTAAATATAAACTGTACCTATCATTCTGATATAACTTCGGTAAATATGCTGTTGTAAATAGAGAGATGTGTAGCCAAATATGAAGACAAAATATTATTTTAAATTACATAATATTTTGGAGTTCCGATTGTGTCCTTTTTTAGCTTAAACAGAATGGCGATATCTCATTAAAAAAATTCCTCGTATGATGACATTCCTCAACTGATACATGGCACAAGTTCATGAATCACGAGTCGTCTCGCCCATTGGTCACGCAGTTATCTCGAAGCCTAGCCAAGTTTTGAGATATCACCTTCTCTAAAGATCAGTTCTAATTTTTAATTTTTTTTTATGGAGAGAAAGTAATCCACTAGACGAGTCGTGCTACGCAGTGGACCATGTAAAACCTAACTCTATCGATCTAGTTAATTGATTTGATGATGTTATGCTGCAAAGAAAAACATGGCGGGTAAAATACTGTAAACAGTAAATGTTAAGAATGTGTGTCTGTTTTCTTTTCTCTGGTGCATAGAATATAGTGTAATCGGAACTCCAAAACAGAAGGATACTTATAAAGTGATTCACTTTAAACCCCTTTTTGCCATCGTATGAAATAAAAAAGCCAAACTGTTCAGTTGCCAATATGTATTTTATTTATTATTTTATGAACAAAGTTAGTGTCTTTTTTGATGTATGAGTTTGTGAGGTGTCAACCCAGTGGGTGAAACACAATCTGTAAATATATGCATAAATAAATGTCCTTTTTTTTTTGTAAAAGTTTGAACCCGTGTTTCTATTTTGCTTTGTGTTATTCGAAACATTTGAAGGCTTGTTTTTTACATGAAACTTGTTAGAATACATCAAAACAGGAACACACAGCTTCTTAATATTCATAATGAAAATGATATTGAGAACTAATATTGACTAATTAATGGTGATCATCGAGGCGGTGTAATTAATTGTCTGCGTGAATTTGACATTAGTGATTGTTTATCGAGACATTCACACTTAATGCGTTCCGGCCTGAAGAATTCTATTCATTATATTGAAACTAGTTACCAATTTTTTTAATTGATTGATTTTAAGAAGCTACGTACTCCTGTTATTTTAAAGCTTATTTAACGATATTTTTGACCTATTAGCGATAGTTTACAATCATTTGTTTAATGAGATGTGATAACATGAGATTATTCTATAATTTCTAGGACATAAATCGTTTATAAAATATTGCTGAAATAAAATTCATTTAAATACACAAAACAATAAAAAACATAATTTAATAAACAAAATGAAAGCGAAGAAGTTGGGAAATTCAAAAATAGTTTTAAAAATCTTTGGCTTGTTAAACAGGTTAGATTTATAAGTTCTCTTTTTAACTTTTATATTTCTTTAATTCCATTCAAAATTATAAGTTTTCCAGGCACGAGATAAAAGAATCATAATAAACTATGTTAGTTTCTACTAAAAGAAATAAGTTTGACATTTTATTTTGCTTTTAAAATGCATATGAAGAAATGAAAGAATCACCTAAACAGATCGCTTCTTTTAGACATAAAAAACAAGTTTTCCTCAGATAAAATTTCTGGATTTATTTGAAAAATCTGCCCATATGCTTTCGAAATTTCATGTTTTTGGAAACATACAGATGAACAACATGACGGACTGTCATAATTATGGATAAAGGTGCCGTATAACTGAATTGGGAACACGATGCTTCGAACAAACTCAATAAATATATATATATATATATATATATATATATATATATATATATATATATATATATGTGTGTGTGTGTGTATGTGTATGTGTATGTGTATGTGTATGTATGTATGTATATATATATATATATACACAGGTGGTTATCAAAGTAATGGAAACACTAAGAAACATCATGAAAATCTTTATTAATACTTCCCAGGATCACCTTTGTGATGTAATAAAACCCGATTCACCTTGGAATTGGATTATACAAGTCATGAATAGTGGTTAAGAATATATTATACCATTCTTCAGGGAAAAATCATGAAAGTTCCTGTAGAGATGCTGTGGTGGATATTGATACCTGTCTCTATCCATTTATACAGATCACAGTGGTTGGATGATATATAGTCGAGGGGATTGTACAGGGCAAGATAAGATATTTGTCTTTTCATGCTCTTCAAACCAGTACTTGATAGATTTAACTGTATGTATAGGGGGAATTATCATCCTGGAGAACACCATCTCCTGCAAGAAACAATGTTTGCACCATAGGATGGACCTGGTGAGCTAAAATTTGGAAACAGTCCTTCCCAGTCAATCTCACTTTTAGGGTTACAATAGGGCCTGAAGAAAACCATGAGATGCCATCCCAAACCCTGATAGATCTACCTCCATGATTGACAGTTGGCATGAGACAGCTAGAATCTTACGCTTGTGTAGGTGTTCTCCAGACATACGCATGTCCTTTTCCGAGGAACAATGTGAACAGTGATTCGTCGGACCAAATGCCGTTTCTGGACATATTACTCGACCAGGATTTACGCTCGTGGCACCATTGTGGACGATATTTTGTATCTGCATCTATTACAAGTGGCTTGGGAATAGCTACTTTTCCGTAAATGCTTTGTTTGTGAAGTTCCCTTCTACCTCTTAATGGTTGATACCGGAGCATGTTGATGCAGATTGAGCTCTTCGGTCATTTTGGTTGGAGTTGTTTTCTTTCTTCATGTCACAATCCGCTTCAATACCTCGTTCGTCTCTTTCACTCAGCTCTCCCTTTTGCCCACTATTCTGTTTGACAAAGGATGTTTTTCCGTGCACTCTGTATGCTATCATGACTTTTGATACCATAACTCGAAAAACACCCATTAGCCTGGGGGTTAACAGATACTCCAATTAAAAGTAACAGATAGCAAGAGATTCGCCACAGATGACGAGGTGAAAGAAGCAGTTCAAGACTGGTTATCCTCACAGGCGACAGACGTCTATGACTTAGGCATACAAAAGCTTGTAGAACGTTATGACAAATGTTTAAACAAATATGGAAACTATGTAGAAAAATAGGGACACATGTAAGGAATTTAAAAAATAAAGTTTTTTGAAAAAATCTGTAATGTTTTCTGTTTTATAAGTAAACGGACCTTAGTTTCCGAATAACCCTCGTATATATATTCAAAAATTTCGCATTTATTAAAAAAAAAAATCACAATTTTACTTACCTGGCTAGGTAAGTATCAAAATTCTTAGTTAAAAGCTAACATTGTAATAGTCTCCACGTTATCTTCCCTAAGTCTTTAGCAATAAGTAATAAGCAAATTTCGAGAGGGAGATCTGTCAGTTAAAGACCGTGGATGGTCTTAAAGCAGTTATATTAATAAATTATTACTATTATTACCTAATTTCGCCTAATTTTAAAAAGCCGTTTACCACAGAGTTTTCGCCGAAAAGTAGTAAAAAAGTTATTTTCGCATTTATTCGCTCATATCGGCAAATTTCATATCTTTTTCGTAAATACGAAAATTACGTATCCCTAACAATGATCTCTTTATGTTTCAGAAATTAGTTTTACATGACCTGTTTTACATGCAACTGTAGCAATCTTCTCTTTTTCCTTACAAATCAATGATTTAACTCTGATATTTCATAGGTTGTTCTCCCCAGTAAGGTTAGAAATCGGGACTTGAAAATCTTACGATAGTTTGTTTTAAAAACATTGTCTCGTCTCAAATATTTATTGAAAATTAAAAAAAAAAGATCGTACTATTCATATTCAAGTCTTGATAGAAATTTTCGTACGTAGCTACCCAAGATATTTGTTGTAATACTAAAACTCATAAGTTCATCCGGAACCTTCATTTCGGGGTAGTATTGAAACAACCGTAATCCTTCATAGTTCTGATAGCGATTGATACGACGGTTGACGACTGCTTAGTTTAAAATAACAAAAAGACATAATCCCTGCTGAAATACTTACATTTATCAAGTAAAGTTATTCCCAAAACTGTATTAGAACCAACCATACACACAAACGCCAATTCGGTTGCAGTACTATCTGTGGTCCTCATGTAAATTATATTAGATATAATAAAGAATGGAATAATTTGAAAGTATAGTTTCTTCATGTTAAATATATTAGGCTTAAAGAGACATTAACGGTTCTAAATTGCATTTTAAACACACTGGAAAGATTTAAAAGTCAAAACGCAATCAACGGCTGAAATTTAGTCGGAATTGTCACTAAACATATGTACCAATGATGTTTTTCGCTGTAAATTAAAATGGCAATAAGTTTATTAGAAATATTTTTAGTATTCATGTGAATCGTGTGAAAAAGAATGTCTTTCCAGAATAGAAGAGTTTTTAAACCAAGTTTTTTTTTAAAGTAAATTTCAGACATATTCACTCAACTAATGTGTTGTAATAAATTCAGCAAACAAGACAATTCTAATAATTGACTGCATTATATATAAAAAACTTTTTACGTAATATGAGATTCTGCAATGTTGTTAACCACTTAAGAAGTTTCATTTTATTTTCATTATGTGAATCTTTAAGCCTCTCGTTTTACACGATTGGAGGGTGAACTCGTCAACTGCTGCCATCGACTTTCAACTTATAATGTTCCTAAGTGGTGGACTAAATGTATACGAATTTAGACTGCACTTTAAGAGTTAGAGTTAAATTTTGAAATTTGAATGCACTGAACTCCAACTTTTTATGCAAAACAGCTCACGAAAAATTCTAATAATCTATACATACGATAAAAAAGGACTATTTAGCGATTTTGAAAGAGCTACATATAGCAGTTTTATATAGCTACGTATTGACAGCGCCCGATGTGGCCCGATATATATATAATTTTTAAATAAAGGTACATATTTTGTTATTTTCAATAAAAATCAAATCTTTTTTTTTAAATTTTAATAAAAGCATATATTTAGAAAGAAACATATAACATAACATAACATTGATAATCAAGCAGTACAAAACAGTAGAAATTAATTAAGAAATATCTGTATCTAGCCACAAATTGTTAACCATATAATTTTTTACATTTTAAAATGCTATTAAATATGTCTAGTATTGCACAAACAATCAATATGCCATTATCTACGCTAAAATCACAAAAACATTTTCTTTCTTACTTTCAGTTCTGCAAACTTTTTTATTACATCTTTTAAATTTATTTGATCAGCAATTTCATGCTCAATTGCCAAAATACCCAAACCATTAAGACGATTTTGAGTGGTAGTCGAACGTAAAAAGTTCTTAATTAATTTTAACTTTGAGAAACTCCTTTCACCACTTGCTACAGTTATTGGTATCGTTAGCTTCGTTTCTTAAAGCAACACTAAGGTTTGGGGCAAAATTTAACTTTGTTATTAAGCTAAGTACATTGCTTAGGCTTTCTTTTTTACCCAAAAGCGTAGATACTGCTAAAATTTCCTCTGCTAATTCTAGCCCATTTATGTCAACAGAATCACCATCAGTTAAAATAAATTCTAAATTTTTACAGTGTTTTAGTAGCATTTCTTTGGACATGGTATTTAAATTGTATATATTATATAAGAATTTAAATAGTTACTATGATTACTGAGTTGTTCAAATCTAGCATCTAGTGCATTTAGTGCTTGATCTATTGTAAAATAAAAAAAATCTATTTTATATTTTTCTTTTGGATCTTTGATGGGTTCATCTCGTCCTTCGTATGAGAAGTTCCTTTTTTTTCATCTAACGCGATGTGTTATTGTTGATCCAAAATTAGCCTCCACATCAATTTCAATAGCAAGGTCTTTTGCATCAATAATAATTTCATCGAAGGACGAATCCGATCGAAGATTCTTAAAAAATATTTTGCAAAAGATCAAGTGCAGAAGCTAGAACAATATCTTTTGTTTGCATAAACTTGCTTACTGGATTAATGGAATTTAGTATTTTATGCCAAATAACTAATGAGCACAAAAACTTAAATTGTTTAATACAATTTAATAAACCCGAGGCTTTGTCTCTTATTAAATTATCAATTTCCTGGTTTTCGTGAATGCTTAGTAAGACGTCATATACATCTCCCAAATTGAATCTCAAAGGCTTTAAGGCCTCTATCCTACTCTCCCATCTAGTGTCACTCAGTGGTTTCAAAGTTAAACCTTGAACATGTTTTAAAAGTATTGCCCATCGAAAAGTAGATGCCGAAAAAAATAAATATGTTTTTTGGACCATGTTGAAGAAATTAGAGGCTTTCAAGGATGCTTTTGCCATATCATTAACAACCAGATTGAGAGAGTGGCTACTACACGGAACATAGAATGCTCGCGAATTATATTGTTTAATTATAGATTGCACTCCTGCTTTATCGCCCCTCATATTGGACCTGTTGTTGTATCCCTGCCCTCTGATATCTTGCAAATTTAAACCCAAGTTATTGAGTTCTCCAATTTTAATATCAGACATTTGTTTTCCTGTGGATCTTTCGACTGGTAAGAAGCCTAAAAAGATTTCATTAATTTTAATTTCAACATCAGCGTCAAATTTATTGATTGAAACATATCTGATTACAAGAGTCATTTGTTCTACCTTACTAATGTCAGGAGTACAGTCTAAAATTATGGAAAAATATTTGGATTTTTTTATTTCATCAATAATATGAAACTTTACACTTTGATGCAGGAGATCTATTATCTCGTTTTGTATATTTTCCCCGAGATAATGAGTTTTAGTCTCTTCCTTTTTGAGAACTCTACGGACGTGCTCTTCCATAATAGGATCAAATTCAGATAGCAACTCAACTATTTTTAAGAAATTACCGTTTTTATATTCAAACAACTTGTCTCTTGTACCTTGAAAAGCCAGACAACTTTTACCAAGCATTTTAGTAACTGCTACGATTCTTAGAAGCACCTCGTTCCAATGATTTGTTTCGGCATTAATAATTCTTTTAGCGGCCGCATCTATAGTTTTACAACACTTTAACCTTTGGTTCATTTAAATCCCTAATTTTCGGGCCTGAATATGATTTTTGGAAATTTCATGCTCTTTTAAAGTTCCGCCGAGGTGCTTCCAACTTTTAAAACCCTCCTTTGAAAGAGAACTAACTATACAGCTGAAAATTTTGCAACAGAAGCAGTAAACGCAATTTTGTGAAGGAGAGTACACTAGCCAGTCTCGTAAAACTTGCTCTCCATTACTTAAAATTCGTGTATAATAATTTTCACTAAAATGTTGACCAGCGTCATTGGAAGGAAATTTGTAATTATACAATGGTTTGGCTGGATCTTGTCTTACTAAAAATCTTCTTTCGGCGTTTCCTGAAATTCTTCGCCACAATGCTGGATCTGTACACAAAGTTTGTAGAACGCTTTCTATGGATGTCACGTTGGTGTCAATTTTTCCAATGCTTTCATCTGGTGAAGATAGAGTCGGAGTGTCCTCAGTTCCAATTGATTTAGAAACTTCGTCCATTTATTTGGCATCATCATCCTCTGACGATTCAGTATTTTCTTTTATAACCGGACTTGATGTTGAATTCTCAGAGTCGTCATTTGTTTTGGTACAACGCTGGATATAATTTTTTAACGCGCCAGCTTGTTTTTGCCTTTTGACTTCCTTTTCCAGACTTCTTTTTTTGTACTGCTAACCAGACAGTTTTCTTTGACCGCCAGACATTCTGGAAGAGGCACGCACATAACTCAAATTAAACAACGTAAACTATAAAATAATATTCAAAAAATTAAAGATTTATCCGTGTTCTAAATAAGCTAAAACCGAAATTTACATAACTTCAAAATTATATTCCGTCAATCGACATAAAAAATATTTATGCGCTAAACAAAATATTTTTCGTATCCTGTGAACGTAAAGAAAGTCTAGTGTTATTATATATGTATTTTATAATAACAAATATTTCAGTAGACAGTAACTATGCTTCGCATACAGGTGCGCGATCAATATGCGCATATGTCAGCATTTGAGAGAGGACATGTAGTTGGGCTTCAAGAAGCTGGTTGGTCTAATCGGCGAATCGCTCGACATTTGGATAGGAGCGATGCCACTATTAGACGATGTTGGCAGGAATGGGTAAACCATGGCCAAACACAGAGTCAAGAAAGAAGTGGTAGGCCTAGAGAAACGACAGAACGTGGGGTCTAAGCAATCGACAGAGCGGCACTCACAGCCCCACATTCATCATTATCATCGGTCGTATGGGCAACTGGTGCTTCAGTGGCCGCAAGGACCATTCATTGGCGGCTGAGAGAAAGGGGGCTGAGCTCACGGCGTCCCTTGCGTCGACTACCATTGACCTCTGTACACCGACAAGCCCGTCTGCCGTGGTGTCGGGCACATTCGACCTGAATGTTACTGACTGGAGTAGATTTGTCTTCAGTGATGAGTCCCGCTTCGAACTGAGCCCCGATGACCAGCGAATACATGTCTGGAGACGCCCCGGACAGCGGTTGGATACCAACCTTTCTGTCTTCCGCCATACGAGCCGACAACCAAGAGTAATGGTCTGAGGTGCCATTGCATTTCATAGCAGGACCCCTTTGATTGTCATCCGCGGCACCCTTACAGCACAGCGGTGCGTCGATGCCGTTCTACGCCCCGTTGTGTTGCCCTTCATATCACGCCACCATGGTCTTACATTTGAGCAAGATAATGCTGACCCGCACACGGCGAGAGTTTTTACTGCTTGTCTTCGTGCTTGCCCAACGCTACCTTGGCCAGCAAGGTCGCCGGATCTCTCTCCCACCCCATTGAGCACGTTTGGAGCATTAGGGGCAGGGACCTCCAACCAGCTCGGGATTTTGACGATCTAACGTGCCAATTGGACTGAATTTGGCGCGATGTCCGGCAGGACGACATCCGCCACCTCTATCAATCAATCCAAGCTGAATAACTGCTTGCATAAGGGCCAGAGGTGGACCAACGCGTTATTGACTTTTTCACTTTGTGAAGCTCTTTCTCTTGAATAAATCACCCAATTTTTCTCAAATTGTAATCATTTGTTTTTCTGTACATGTACATCACATCTACCGACTTTCGTCTCATTCGGATAACTTGATGTTGGTGCACAGTGGTGTTTTTTTTTTCTGTCTAACAGTGTATGTCAATATTTTAATTACATCAAAATAACGCGAATGTGGGGCATCAAGGGCCTGAACACTGGAAGACAATCGTGTTGGACAAACTCTTTTTAATGTTTTTGCTAAGTTGGTTTGTTTCGTTTCCCAACGCCTAAGAGAACTGAAAAAACGTAAATTTTTTCTAGCTGTTCATAAAATTATCTGACTTCCTGTACATTGGTGATACTTTAAATTCACTGTTAATTACCCGTATCTAACAAAGAGCACTTAAAAAAAGTGTATTTTAATTTAATTAATCGCTAGTCTGGCTGTTAATTTTATTTCACTTATCCTGCGCGCCCGCTGAACGGTTAAACTCGTATCTCTACCTACAATGCAGAAATGGCGACAAAATTCCGACAATTTTGCAATTTTTTCTCCAAATATGAAAGTGTACTTTACTTTACTGATCGCAAAACAACCTCCTTACTGAGAAATGATGTAACACAAGAATATCGATAGAGGCTAGATTAAAATCTAATTCAAACGACTGCCCCGTTTGTTGAAGAATTTTGTCATTCTGAAATGGATGCAGTTTAGCACTGGAAGCTAAGCAACGGAAAAAATAAATTCTCCAGTAGCTCATGATCTAGACAGTTGATGGAATATTTCTTGATTCTGTGATATTTTGACAACATTTCTCTGGGGGAAAAATCGTAAAATTCGGGGAAACGCCATAATATGCTATTTCATGCTTCTATCAAAAGGGTTTTGCTCATACGGTTGGTTTAGGGTGTAATATTAGTTATCACTCTACCAACTTGTTTTTAATTCTGTTAACCGTGCGCTTAAAATAAATCTCTCTTTTTTACTTATTAATTTTTCAACTTGATTCATACATATTTTGGCAGCTCAGTTTTTACTGTCCTCTGCGTGAATTGGGATTTTAATCCAATTCTGCATGTCTTCTCAAACCCCCTAAAACTCCCAAGTTTAATATTCAACATTTTTGAGAACGTGAACTTATATAACCTGAATTTTGTTGTTTTTTATGAGATAAGTTTAATAGAAACTACTATGTATTTATATTAAATCTATGCCCTTTGTATTTACCGACATTTATACCCTAGATTAATGTTGGATTTTTCACTTATGGATTGCAGTTTTGAGACGTTTTATCTTAAACAAAGTCTGTGAGTTTTGACTTAGAAATTGAGTTAGAATTTTGGACGGAATCGTTTTTTAATGTTTTGTTTAAAGTAAAAAAAATCAATGCTGTTGATAAACTGTAGCAAATTAAAGAAGCGAAACTTGAAGCGAGTCCAGTGATAAACTTCAATAAATTAAATTGAAACACCTTAATTTCATCGCCAAATAGCTCTTTTCTTTACAAGCATGTGGCATGTTGAAAGAAACCCAACAAACCTAGGCATAGTCATCTTAGAAAAAGTTCTAGTAACTATGGAAATTTAATTTTTTTTAAGAATATTTAAATAGATAAATGAAAATAATTAAACTGTTTGAATTTTTAAATATTTTTTAGGTAAATTTGCTTTTTAATGAGGTGAAATCTTTTTAAAAAATTTACAAATAGAGTGTGGCATGTAAACCTCTTTTTCGAATTCCGGAAAGGACTTTAATAAAGCATAATATGAACCATTTGACTAAATAAAAAATATAAAAAAGTTATGCATTGTAGGATTAGACTGATTTCAAGTTGTTGCATAATGTAATTTTCCAAAACTCCTGTGCCTTCACGTAAAATAGTTAACTCTAGATGTAAAGGATGCTAAAAAAATTGATTGAATTATTAAGGATGCTGTGTACTAACCCTATTGGATTCGCTCACCTCAGTGTTAACCTATGGAGAAAATTTGTCGACTATTTACAGCTTCATAAATTCGGATAATTAAATAAAAATTATATTTTCAGATAACCTGAATTTTTCTGCACCTTGCAACAGGATTCATTTTATAAATTTCGTCCACCAAAGGACTTTATGAGTGTTTGAAACACACTATACCAGATTTTTTCCCCGAATAATTTTAATTTCAAAATCTTTTTTGCATTTTTTTAAAATGAATTATTTGGTACACCAGCAGGTGCGCGTTGCATAAAGTGCAACGTCTCTTTCAACCTTGATTATTCCTTTTGTAATAAACTTTCTTTTTTCAAATTGAAAATATTAATTCTGCGTTTTATGACAAGGTATAAAATGTTGATAATATTGAGATATATTTATAATTCTGCCAAAGAATGCAGATACAATCTCCTTATTTCAAAACTGTCCGGTTTAATGCATCTAAGGACAACTTGTGAATCGATTCCTATTATGTCCTAAAACATAAAAAACAATGAGATTGTCCATCCCCGTGATATGCGGATTACCGTGTAATAACTGCACATTAATTTACTACATCAACTCATAATTTTGTCGTATTGCAATCCAGTATAATTGTTGGTTTACCACGATTAAATCACGACTAACAATGAATGGAAAGGAACACAAGGGTCAGAAAATCAGACCTGCATTAGAAAGTGTGTAGCTATAAATAGAAATTATATATATAATAGCCGTTGTCTCTGTATAACACTTCCGGGCTGTACTCATCTTTCAATTGAAGCCCTCAGAAAACAAACAGCCGGTTAGGCTTAATTTCAATTTCAGATGTGGATCAGAATTTTTTCTTACCTAAAAACTAATATCTTCTCCATCAAATCACGTTTGTTCAGCCTATTTTTCTATAAAACATTCAGAACTAAAAAAAATGGATGCTTTTAGCTGTATATTTAACAGTTTTTAAAAATCTGTTTACTTTTGCGATGAATTCTGAAAGTAAACAAACTTGAATGTGAATGAATCAAGTAGCTCAAGTATTCATATCGCGTAGTGATCTGTAAAAAACTGGATGGCAGTCTTCTACTCAAATTGCATGAAAAACTAAATAAATAAAAAATAATGAAAGGGTTTGCTTTTACAAGGTGTGGTTTAAATGCAATATTGTTAGATAATTCGGGATATTTTTTAACTTTCATATACTTTTTCCATTATGACGTCATTATTAGTATTATGACGTCAAAATGACGGGTTGGATGGCAGTCTACTACTCCAATCGCATGAAAAACTAAATAAATAAAAAATAATGAAAGGGTTTGCTTTTACAAGGTGTGGATTAAATGCAACATTGTTAGATAATTCGGGATAGTTTTCAATTTTCATATACTTTTTCCATTATGACGTCATTATTAGTATTATGACGTCAAAATGACGGGTTACCTTCTAGTTGCTTAGAACATTCAAACCTTACTTGTAAAAACAAACCATTCAAAATTACGAAAATGTTGCACTTTATACACGGGCGCGCCCGCTGAATGGTTAAAATAGAAAAAGTTATTTGGCTTAAATTAAATAGTAAGAAACTGCTCATAAGAAAAGTTAAAAATGAATAAGTAAAAATTTTAAAAAATTAGTTATAATATAGATAGTTAATTCTCTTTGTCGCATAAACATCTCGACTGTAAATAGCTCCGCTATCAGAGAAGCTGCAACATTTAGATGTGGGATATCTGATATCTAGGCTGACGCATCAGGTGTTTACAGCTGAATGTTGCCAAAAAAAAGTCGTCAATCTATTCCTAATGCTTAGACTTGAAACGCTATTTGCACTTTCAGACTTTTCTTAACTGACGTATATTTTTAGTAAGCAAATATGTCATATAAATATGTATGGTGCCAAATCTCATTGAAGAGGAAGTTTTAAACCATATGGCCTTCAGCATATTCTCATATTTGAATAGCAAGAGTATCAGTGCCTAATTAGGCAAGCATAGGGCCTAAGATAAAAGTAGTACAGAAAAGAAAAAAGCGCCATCAAAAAGATTACTCGATTTCATAATATATATATTTTAATTTTACGAAATAACTTTAATCATATTTAAAAATTTTAGAAAAAATATTAATTTTTTATTTGAGGTATCTATCTGCCTACATTGAAATGACTGTTTTGGTTTAAAATTTCGAATTTTTAAATTTTTTTATTGCCCTATTTCAAAAGCCAATCTTATAGGATTCTAAAACTGCTTTACTTTTATTCGTACGATCATTGGATGAGAATTTATGGCCATTTGAATACAGTCGAACCCCGTTTTAACGAACTTCAAGGGACCAAAGGTTTTGTTCGCTATATCCGAATCGTTAAGAAAAATGTTACAATGAGGGCTTGTGGCGACCCAGTGGTACAGCGCGCTGGTTTTCGGTGCTGAGGGTGCTCAGATCGAGTCCCAGCGTTGCGCCACGAAAAATGCCTCCGTTCGTGTCGTCCCTTCATAGGGGGTAATGCTGTCCGCCTATATGGTGCCCCCACAATAAAATGGACAGTAAAACTGCGGCGTAGTAAGGGCCAATGTTTGAATACAAGTGCCTCCGCATTGGATAAAAAAAAAAAAAAAAAAAAAAAAAAAAATGTTACAATGAGTTCACAAAATGTTTAACTCATTAGTTGCTATGTGTATTCAATAAGAGGATAAAATCTGTTAAAAACGATCCTTAATGAATTAAATTGACTAAAATCGATTACATTAAACTGACACAATACTAATTAAATTAACTAAAAATGAAGACAAATGGAAATAAATTCATTTTACTTTCAATTGTTGTTCACTGTTTTCATACAGAATTAATCGGTAATCTTCTGCTGACGTGATGCCGATTTCAAAAACATTTTATGAATTTCTTTGTCCAATACATCAATTGACTCCAACACTTTCTTCCACTGTTTGTGTAGACAAAAACTTATTAATTATAGGCATTGCTGCAGTAGCATCTGAGATGGTGGGTATTTCGTTATTTATGTGCTCGTCTTCATCAGCATGAGATGCAGAATCTTCGATTTTCAGAATGATTCATTTTAATTTCTTCCACAATATCTTCATCGGTCGGATTTTTACATGTAATGACTTCATCATCACATGTTTCGAACAACTGCATGTCACAATCTGAAAATGATGAAATTTTGTGCATTTCTATCCACATCGCGATAGATAAATCTTCATTTTCTTCTTCAACATTCTTTGCTTCTTCAACACTCGTTGTATCTTCAACATTCTTAAAAAGTTTTTAAAAATAATTCAATATTCGACTGAAAAAAAAAGATTCGTTATAGCTGATTCTCGAGATACCGGAGGTTCGCTATAAAAGGATAAATTAGAATTAAATACAATAGGAAAATGGCGGGACCAAATTTTTCGTTCGTTATATACCGGGTTCTCTATAACGGGGTTCGACTGTAAACCGAAAGCGATATTAAAAGACCAGAAGTAGCATGTTTAAATGCATTTTCTAGAAAATAAGTTTTTCAGTTACATTTGTAAACGAGAAAGCTAATAATTGAAAAAGTTTTCAATATATTTTAATAATATTTTTCAATAGTGTTTTACATATGACTAACTATGGTTTGACTTAAAAGCTAAGCGATAGTGGTTAATTCGATCATTCTTCAATTCATCAAATCTTTTTTTAAATCAGTGTTTTCTCCCTTTTTGGGGGGTATATTTCAGGGATTTTTGAAACTACTGTAAAACTTTTACTTCAGAACACCGGTAAGTGTCACAGTAGTATATCGTTTAAAGGAAATTAAAATATATTAAGTTGGTGTGTAGGGTCTCTGTCGTAAGCACTAAATTGTACTAAAAATGCATAAAAAATTCCCTATATATTAAAATGTTATGAAATTTTTACTAAAATTACATTTTTTTCATGATTTTATATCACATTTGAACTAAAAATATATGTATTAAATCAGTACTGTATATTTTTGAAAAAAAAAAGTGTTACGAACGTAGGCAGGTATCTTAATATTGAATGAGTAGGGATACGTAAATTTCGCATAAAAAATATCGAAATTTCGCAACAAAAACAATACAATATATAAAATTTCACATTTATTCGCAAAAAAAAATTATAAATTAAAAAATTACAATTTTACTTACTTGGATGGGTAAGTATCAAAATTCTTAGTTTAAAAGCTAACATTGTAGTAGTCTCTACATTATGTTCCTTAAGTCTTTGCCTTCTTTCATTAATTATCTCAGAATCTACTCTGTTAACGAGACTATAGAGGCTTTGTATAGCTGCCTTTGCAAAGTTAAGGTAGCAGCATTTCTTCGCAATTAAATCTGTATCACATCAGCAGGAGTCTCTTGGTTGACTACTGTAGCTGAAATACCCTTGACTTTGACACTCTAAAAGAGACGTTCTAAAATCTACTAAATTGTTCCACAAAACTTGATGGGTGATTTTTACAGTTAGATCTTTAAATTCGACTCCGGTACGGACAAACTGTCCGGGTGAAATTTAAAGCAAATCCGAAGGAGAGTGAGATTTCTCTGTTAAAGACCGCGGATGGTCTTAGTTAAGCAATTATGTTAATAAATTATTACTATTATTACGTAATTTTGCTTAAAAAGCCGTTTATCACCGAATTTTCGCCGCAAAGTAGTAAAAAAATAATTTTTCCATTTATTCGCTCATATCGGCAAATTTCGCATTTATTCGCATCTATTTCATAAATACGAAAATTACGTATCCCTGTGAATGAGGAATTCGTGCATCGCAAAGAAGCCCGATTCAAGAAAATATTTTATTCAAGAAAATGTTAACTCTTGAATAAAATTATCATTTCTATATTTAGGCTTTAAAATTTAATTTTCAGATATAATTATTTACATACTTTTTTATATTTTTAAATTAAATTTCTGGCATTTCTCTTTTGTATGTTTTAAAACAAAGTTTCGTATATATTTGTACATCGTATGTATTAAATTTTTAGAATTATATCCCAAAAATATATTTGGGGGGGGGGGTACACTATTACTCTGCTCAGGATTTTGCATAAAAGCTAGTCTTAATGAATGAAGGGGATCACTGAAAAATAGTTTGTAACACTTCAAGTACACTTAAAACTCTTTTGCCGTTGAAGGGAGTATAGGACTGATATTTTTGAAATATAGCTATGAATCAGTAACAAAGGTATAGCAAGGCGTTTGTGTGGGTGACGTTGGAAAGCAGTATTGGACTGTATATTTTAGGCGGTTTGGTGGGCTTTTGAGCTACTAAATTCACAAGGTGTGTAATGAGCGCCAATCTTGTCTCTCGATGTCAAAAAGCGAGATATACCTCGTAACATTACTGTATGTTTACCACCAACATATACACCTTTACCATTAATTTCGGATTCCAGTTAGTTTTGTAGTGTGTCTGGGCGAATTTATATAAATTTATTCGCCTATGCACAAAGCATATATGTCGGCGCGGGGTTGGAGTAAAAGATCCACAACATAAACTAACTAGAAACCATCGTAAATAACAAAAACAATTACATTTATTTAGAAAGAATTGAAAGAAAAACGTAGTCCGTCCACGACGGAATCCAAAGCGGGAGTCTTAATTTTCTCCCCAAACAGAGTAGAGGGGTCGTGATAATGTTCGTGCTAGCGGCGCCCTCTTGCGCCAGACGTCATGCGTTTACAAATAACATTTCATGAAGTTTAAAGTTCATAGTTAAGAGTTCAGTTCTGCTTTCTACAAATCGGCCATCCTAGCTGTCATGCGGCCTCGGATGACATTAAGCAATAGGCACTGACAGTCTCTGAAAAAGAAATAAAATGGAACACACTTACAATACACGGGACCATGCAGGGGATGCGGTGGTGCTGACATCAAGTACACGGGACCATGCAGGGGGTGCTCTTGTGGTGACATCGGATGGCGGAATAACTCGTCAGTCGTCTGAATCGGGATAGTGGGGATGCCACGGTTTCATGTAGTCGGCAGCGGAGGACGTGACGTTGGGACCTTCGTGTTGTCCGACTTTGACGACATCGTACCGGTCATGGGGCTTGACACTGGTCACTTGGTAGGGACCTAGGAATTTCGGTCGTAACTTCATTCCAGTTCCGTACTGCGTGCGCTTGATTGCACACAGTTCTCCTACTTTGTACTTGTACGATCTTTTCCTCTTCTTATTATAGGATTTCCGATTTTCTTCTTGAATTTTAAGAATATTTTGCCTTGCTTCTTCCTTCATTTTATCTCTCTCTTTCATCATCGCGTTAAGGTACTCTTCTTCTAAGACTTCTTTCACTCGTATGTCTGTTATGCCTCTTAGTTTCACGCCTGTCAACAGTTCGAATGGTGTGAATTTAGTACTTCGAGAAGCGGTACTGTTCATTATTCGTTGGACCATAGACACGTATTTGTACCATTTCGTTGGATCGGAAATTGAAAGTTTAGAGAGTATAGGAATTAAAGTTTCGTGCATCCTTTCAACCTGACCGTTACCACGGGGAATTCCTGCTGTAATTTTAATATGATCTATTTCTTCTTCTACGCAATAGGTCTCAAAATCATTCGAAGTAAATGCGCTTCCTCTGTCACTGATAATTCGTGAAGGATTTCCAAAGGTAGTTTGTTGTAGCTTTAACTTTTCTATTGCGTCGCGTGACGATGTCGATTTTACTGGGTATAACCATACAAATTTCGTAAAGGCATCGACGACCGTGAAAATATGTTGATAATTCTTATTCGTAGAAGGCATAGGACCTAGAAAGTCAATGTGATACGTGCTCAACGGTGAATTTTCTTTTGGGATAGGATTAGGTAAACCTTCTCCTTTGCCATGTTTTCTGTTACATAGGATACATTCTACGCAGTTGGCAATGACGTTATCAATTTGTTTTCTGGCATTACGTATGTAATAATTTTGATTTAAAACGTCTTCGGTCTTGGATGATGCAAAATGATTTTTATTATGAATTCGTTTGATTATTTCTTTTTCCATTTCTTGAGGCACCATTAAAAGTTCTCTTCCATTTTTATACTTATATAAAATTCCATTTTTGACAAAATGTTCTTCATCATTTCCCTTTTCTATCAAGGTTTTAATCGTTTCAATATTTTCGTCTCGTTTTTGGGCAGCTTTAATTTTGGCGGTTATATCGTCGTCTAAAATTATCTTCTTAGAAATATCTACGGTCTCAGTTTTGTTTGGCGTATATGTAGATACAGGTTTAAAAATAGTGTCCCTTCGTGTCTTATCTTTAATGCGGTTTAAATCTAATTCGTTAGTAACAAAGTTGGGTAAATTTTCCATCAACAATAAAAAGTTTTTCGTGTTGGAGGGCTTCTGAATAATTAAGGAATCTTTTTTCAAAATAACGTCAGCTAAATCTAACAGAGGGGTACCAATAATAATGTCGAATTTTATTGCTCCGTCCGGGACAACATGAAACAGCAATTCGAAGGAGTGTCCGTTGATTTCCACGCTATGCATAAAAGAACCCTTGGTAAGCACATTCTTAGAGCCTAGTCCTACTAGATTTATGGCGGGGGGGAGAAACAGCTGGGAGACACAGTCTTTCATAGCAAGCGGATCGTATTACATGCAAACTGGAACCACTGTCGAAAATACCCGTCAGCTCATTACCGTTCAACCTGACGCTTATCTGTACAAGAGAATTTTTCTCTTCGGGAACACTGAGACTGATACTCATGGCTTGACTTTCAGGGGTTTTATTATTTTTCACCGGACAGTTAGCAGAAACGTGGTCATTCGTAAATTGGTTACAATTAAAACATTTTCTTCCGCGGTCTTTAAACGGACAAACACTATGATTTTTATCGCCGCAGTTTTTACAACGCTGAAAGCGGGGAGACACGTCTGAAAGAGGGGTGAAATGTTTTTTCTTTTTTGTTGTTTGTGGTTCATATGGAATCGTAGTATGGTTTCATATTTTTTCGTAAATACCTAATTTTTCCTTAAACTCTTTTAAATCTTTCGCACCGTAAAGAATTACTTTGTTAGACGGTTTATCGGGAATACCATCTATAACATATTGAATTAGGGATTCTGTTTCGATGTTACCTCTGCTTGCTAGTTCTTTCATGACCAGAAAATATTCTTGCAGAGATTCTTCGTTGTTTAAATAACGTTTCGTCAACATTTTATGGAGTTGGGCGCTTGTGCACTTCGAGGCAAATTCTTGTTCAAGAGCTGATTTAAGCTTAGCCCATGAAGTTAAGCCAGATTCACCTTGAATAAAGAGTTTCGCTAATCCAGTTAATGATCGTTTCGCGAATATTAATTTTTGAAGATCATTCCATGCGCAAATACTCGCCGTTTCTTCAAAATCAGTTATCCACTTTTCGATGGAATAATTATCTTTCCCGTCAAACTTTCTCAAACTGTCTTCGATATCATGATAGGAAATAGTAAATTTAGAAAATTTATCTACTGATGGTTCTACACGGGTTAATTCGCTAACTCCGCTACGAATTTCTTCGTTCACGTGTTCATCGTCGCTATCAGATTCAAAATTATCATTTTTAAGCGTTTCAATATCTAATAGGCTATCGAGAATTCGAGTAGCGAGAACAGTTTCATTTCCGTCACAATCAATACATAAAATATTGCAAATTGTAATTAAATTAGCAAGCCTAACGTTTTTCACAGCAAAAGTTAATTTCTTCTCATAATGTTCGTCGTTTTTCTGGTAGTCAAAGCCAGAAAATTCTCGCAACCGTTTCCGGTTTAATCGGTCACCTTCAGTTTCATAAACAAAATTATGCAAACATTTTATAGATTTAACAGAAGCAGACTTCAAGTTTGCTTTGATTCGGGGAATATCAGCTAATTTCATTTTTTCCATTTAGAGTCGTTAATCGTAGCAATCGTTATTCGTAACATAAGCTCGTAAATCGTATAAATAGAATTATCGTAATTAGCCGTAATTCGAAGAAACAAAACAGTCACTATCGTAATTCATAAAAATAGTCTTACTTTAGTTCGGAGTCCGTTGCATCGTATTGCGTTGATGGAGATTCGCGTCGTGTTCTCGTAGATTTCTTTCTAATTCATATCTAATACCTCTTCTGACACCATCTTCTGTCGGCGCGGGGTTGGAGTAAAAGATCCACAACATAAACTAACTAGAAACCATCGTAAATAACAAAAACAATTACATTTATTTAGAAAGAATTGAAAGAAAAACGTAGTCCGTCCACGACGGAATCCAAAGCGGGAGTCTTAATTTTCTCCCCAAACAGAGTAGAGGGGTCGTGATAATGTTCGTGCTAGCGGCGCCCTCTTGCGCCAGACGTCATGCGTTTACAAATAACATTTCATGAAGTTTAAAGTTCATAGTTAAGAGTTCAGTTCTGCTTTCTACATATATGTGCTTAGTATATGCGAAAAGTTAGTTTACACGACTTTTCAATGGAATGTTATTTAGTTTTAATAAACTTTTTGTTAAGTTTTAATGAAATATAAAATTTTAAATTTTAGTTAACGAGATGTATAATTTCAATTTCTTTTTTTCTCCAACATTTCGTACTGTTACAAAGAAATTATTTGCAATAAATTATCTCTTCTAGAGATATTTTATTTCAAATAAATTTTTATTTTATTATTTTAGAGAAATTTCGTAAAAAGGAACGCCTTATTTTGAAATATCGGCAGTGAGACTGGCAATTACATTTGACAATATTTGGTAGCAAGCTTTTGGAGAAATCAAAATGCCTTATGTCAAATGCGTCAGATCGGATATCGTTTGAAACTTTATAGCACTGTGACGTATAAATAAAGCTCATAAATTTTATAGCCATTTTCAATTTATACCAAAGCTCAACCAAAGAGCTTAGTTTTATTATTTTTAAAAACTTGCGTAAACTATGACTTATTTTGCGTAACTTCGTTTCCACGAAGAGAAGAGATTGAAAAATTAATTTCGAGAAAAAGTTATTTTTAACTTTTTATTCCCCATTTTTTAATCATAGTCAAAGCGTCAAAACTCGACTTCTTAATACGTAGAAACCAAATTCAAACAGAGTAAGAAAGATAAAGAATCGTCCATTACCACATGGGGAAGAGATGTTCCATCAATGTTGCGACCAAAAATAGCGTTTTAAAAGTTGCGAATACCGAAAGAGCGATTAAATTTTACTTCGTTATCTCTTTCTCCTAGAAAAACAGTCAGATAATAAAGAAAAGAACTTGGACTTTTTCTTTGCAGATGAACTCCAACTCTCTTGTTTATCAGGTGGAGTACGCCAGAGAAAAACAAAAGGGCAGCTTTCCTCATTTTTTCCCCGCAATGTTTTTCCCGAAAAGCCGCTTTTGCTAAGTCTCAAAAGGTGAGGTATATCCTCCTTTCTTTTATATATATATATAATATTTTTTTTTCCTTTGCCTCGTCTTTTACAGTGCGACGCAGACTAAAAACTCACGCCTGACATGTTTTTTGACGGTTGTAGGGTTAAATTCTGAAGTCACTCTCTGCTTGCACTTGAGTTTCGGAGAACTTTATTTGATGTTAAGCGGGGATTTTTGGAGGCAATCGCGTTAGCGTTGGATGCGTCTGCAGCAGGTTTGACAGACTGGACTTCCGAGAGAGGAAAGGATTTTACACAAAAGATTTCTCCCTTTTTATTTTAGATAGTGAAGTATCGCATTTCTTTTTCTTAAACTAATAGTCATTTTAGTTTCTGATAATAGGGTACCTGGGGTATGTTTTTCTATTCAGGGCTCCGTAACCAAAAGCGGATGTCCTAATTCAGAGTTTCTTAACCTGGGGAGGGGGTCACAACGCCAGAAGGTAGGGATGGGATATTGATATCGATATTATCGAATTATCGATGTTTTCTCTTCGATATTAGATATTATAATATCGATATTTGATTTCTGATAATATCGGAATAACGATATTATATTCCCGATATTATCGATTACATATTTTCAAAAGAATTTAATTGAAATAATTACAATTTATAAAAACTTGGGTTGAAAAATCTCAAAACCAGAGAGAAAAAATAAATGAGTGATACAAATAATTTCTAATGAATACAAAGTAATTTTTAATACAGCAATCAAAAAATGCGTGAAAAAATCAAAAATTGTTCAATGTATAAAAAGAATTCTAGAAAGAACAAAAAATTAATAAACGTTTTGCATTTTGCACTTTTCTCATCAATACGAGATAAATTACTCAACCATTTCGATTTTGGAGGCATTATTGAACTTATTTTATCAATTAATGAAAAACAAACTGAAATTTATGAAAAGCATGCTAAAACACAACTGTAGAACTTTTGAAATATCTTTTTATATTTTGAAATATCGTTTATAGTTTGAAATATCGTCAATATTTTGAAATATAGTGAATATTTTGAAATATCGATATTTTTGTGCCGATATATTATTGATATCGATATTAATAGCCGATATTATTATCGATACTCATATCGATATTTTGCTTTCGATATCCCATCCCTACCAGGAGGTGGGAGGGGGGGGGGGTCACGAAATAGTTGCAACTCAACTCGTAAAAAAGTAAATTAGTTGTTCGTGCTGTGATTTATTATTAATGCTGTTAAATTTTGGTCTGGAGGGTCGCGAAATGTTCATTTAATTTTTCTTACTATTTTTTTTTTTTGGTGGGGGGAGCTAAAAAGGTTGAGAACCGCTTCCCTAGGTCAGAAACCTCGTTTTAACAATTAACTGAATCTTTCTGTATATACAGTGTTGAGTAAATTATTGTGTAATTTCCTATTTCCATGTTGTTACCGGGAATTAAAAGTGAGTTCTACGTTTTGATTAAGGTACAATTATTTTTCATAAATTTTGTCACGTATCCCGTAATGCTACATGGTAACACGAAATCAATCAGAACAATAGAAGTCTATCTTCTTTCCCATTGATTTTTCTTTCATACTTTATAAGCTCTGAAAAGCTTTCAAAATTAAATATTTCATTCTGATTTATTTTGAAATAATTATCTTAAGCCGCATTAAATAAGTCTCTCTTAGCTTCATTGCTTCTATATGCTCAAACTGTACTTGAACAGCTTTTATCTTTATAAGGTTAAATACTTCTTTCCCATTGATTTTTCTTGCATACCTTATAAGCTCTACAAAAGCTTTCGAAATTAAATATTTCATTATGATTTATTTTGAAATAATTATCTTAAGCCGCATTAAATATATCTCTCTGAGTTTCATTGCTTCTATGTGCCCAAACTGTACGCGAGTAGTTTTTATCTTTATAAGGTTAAATACTTTTTGAGTCGTTAGCTTAATTAAATAACTAATATGGTGCAGACGTAGAATGGTGTCTGAAATTAAAGAACGAAATTGAAGTTCCCTTAAAAATTAATATTTTAAGGCTGAAAAATTTCGGTGAAGAATTGAAAATTTTATCGCAAGTTTCAATTAATCGATTTTAGAACTCATAAATGAAGGAAATACATTAAAGGGAAAGTCGAACAAATATCTATGTACCTATTCATAAATATTTGGCTAATTCATAAATATCTGACTAATTAGGTTTCATATTCTTTTACAGTTCTAAACTCTAAAACTATCGATAACTTAGATATTCCTATTTCTACCGGCCTCTTGGTCCAGGTTGGAAGTTCTAGTGTTAAACAACACACCATTTACCAAGTTATTATGATCGTTAGAGTGAAGTCTAGCATAGACGTTTTGAAAGTAACGGGTATGCGACAAATTCTGTTGGACTTGTTCACCCCAAAAAATCTGTCTCTGTCAACTAATTTCTTACAAAATAAATAAAACGAAGAATATAATTGTGTGATTTTTATCATCACAGATAATGAATTGTTAGAATAAGAGAGGCAACCTGCGTTAAGTTAAAAAGTTCCATGGAACGTTAAAGTAAACATTTATTTACAGTAGGTCAAACATATACAAGCTACAACAGAGATAGAAACAGACTGACTGTAGAAAAGAACATCACATGTGTTTATAAATTTATGCAGGTTAATTTTATGGAGAAAATGATACGGTTTCCTGCCATGCTATTTTTTACGCAAAAGGTTTGGCGAGTTTTGGGGTTTGCTAAAACGATTACTGTTAATTTTCACCACATGGTTCACAATCTGTAATGTCATATTGGAGTCATACCGCTACATGTTGGCGACCGTATCATTTTCTTCATATTAACCTTACACAGGATCCCAGAAAGAGCCAGCAGTAACTTTTAATAAGACATCCAATAGAATCTTTGATACGAGAACAAATCAGAGAGAAGGTAGGAAGAATTGAGATCAGATGATGTCGTCTGCGATTACATTCTTAACATCATTGAAAGAGGATTCGTCATTATCTATTTATATAAAACAGTTCCGTAACTGACTGACTGACATATAACGCACAGACCAAACCGCTGGACCTAAAGGGCTGAAATTTTGCATGGCGATTTTTCTTACAGTGTAGGGGTGCACTAAGAAAGATTTAAAAAAAATTCTTCTTAGATTTTTTTAAAACAAATTTTTAATCTGTTTTAGTAACTTTTTTTAAGTTTGCATTTAAAATAATAATTTGAGGGTTATAAAATTTATATCACGAGAAAGATTATAAAAATTCCTTTAAAATGAAATCTTTTTCGAATCTTTACCTCCATTTTCTGATTTTTCGTGAATTTTAAAGATTAATTTTTAGAATTTAATTTATTAAATGCTGATCACGTGATTTCCTTTTCTGGTACTTTAAATTAATTTATCTTCACGTGCATGACAACGAAATAGACAAAACAATTTTTTTTTCTTGCTAATGCGGCAGACGATTGGACATTATCCAAAAAAATATTAAAATACAGTAAAAGATATGTTCCTCAAACTATATGAACTGTACTATATTATTTAGTATGTTCTATTAGATTTAATTTGAATATTTTCTTCTACATTATTTTGTCTATAAAAATGTCCCTTACGATTTTTTTATAAATATATTTTTTTGATTTTTTACATCAGTTGCATACATTGATCATTGTATTTAATATATATATATATATATATATATATATATATATATATATATATTTGGCATTAATTTCAGACATTGACCATTGTATTTAATTTCAATGTACTCCGTAGCGAAGTGCGGGTTTTCAGCTAGTTCGGTATATAATAGTAACTCTCGTTATTTCTAGTATATATTCCGGATTTGTCTGTAACTAATTTAATTTTTTAGAAAAAAATAACAAGTAGTGAATTCAGTCGTATTGGATCAAAAGTAGCAATCTCCACTTTTAAAAAAAATTGAATTAAAGGTAATTTCTTATAGTATTTTTGGAGGTCTATCTAATAATGATATCGTTGTGTGTCCAAACTAGAGATTTCCTCTAGTAATTTGACTTTAAAATAGTTAGTGAAGATCAAAACTATTAATCTGCACTGCATGTGCTGGTGAGAATCAAAACTAACAAAATCCAGACAACCAATCAGAGGCTGTCTTTTGCCAGCTCACTGTACCCAGCTTCCTTTAGGGTTATGTTCGTATTTCATACAATTTCTGTCGTGATTCTGTGACAGATTTGCTTGATGTTCTAAGCTGTATTCAAATGTTGTTTGCAAATCAATATTCTAATAAATAATTGTATATATTTATATAAAGTTATCTATAGTTTTAATACATGGATCTAGTTTTGTTAATAGTATTAAATAGAATTAAATTTTATATGGAAGAATCGCCTACAATAGTAACTGCCATTTATCCTCATTTAGAGGTATCTGATTTAAGTACAAAAAAGATGTAAGATTGGATTAGAGTTAAATTTAGATTAGAATTAAAAATAAAAATTAGGATTAGAATTGAATTTTAGATGGAAGAGTCGCATACAATTGTAATTGCCATTTATCCTCATTTAGATGTATCTGATATAAGCACAAAAATATTTATGGTTGGTCACTGATGGCTTTGGAAGCCAAAATGATAAGAGCATCTTAGTTGGCATGAGTAGGCGATGGTTGTTTAAAATCTCCTTGTAATGTAAAATAAAAATTTTAAAAAAATTGGGAAGAATTTTCCCAGTTGTGAGATATTTTTTCATACCCGTTGATGGAGCCTTTGACATAAAGGAGCGAGAAATTAAAGACCATCAAATAATAATTGATCTAAAAGAATATGTCGAGATATTTTTTTAAAAAATGTACAGCTCGAAAGTTTGGCACAGACTGTAAAATGTGTGATTACAGGAGTGAAATTCAAAAAAAGTACAGCTTCCAAGTAATTAATTGGCATTTTAAATGGTCTACAACATAAGAGTTCTATATTGAACGTAATGCAAAAGGCTCCATTACTGACAGGAGTGAAGAGTTTTACAAAAGTGATTATTGCAAGGCAAAAAATATTTAAAAGAAATGTAGTACACCGGATGTGATCAATCCTGACATAATGATAGTAAAAAGTGTCCATGTCAACACTTTGAAACTAAAAGATGTAATTAGACTTCTTTCCAAACATTTTTGAGAAAAATGGCGCAGCATTAAAGAATTGTGTTCTACAAGAAAGCAATACCAGTTCTATATCTCAAAATTCACAAAATGAAGACAAAAGTGAAGAAGAAAATTTATTTATATTTAGTAGAAACTGAAAAAGCCGAAAACTTAGTCATTTGAACTGATAAAGAATATTTATTATTGTAAACATTTTCTGCTTATTATTAATATTAGAAGTTTATTGAATATAAAATGTAATCTATCTTTTCTGGAAAAATTTAAATATTTTTGACTATTAACATGTATTCTTAATTTAAGAAATACCTAATTTCTGTAACAATATTGAACAGTCTGCAGAACGTTTCAGATCAAAAGCAACAATCTCCAGTTGGTTTAGGAACAAAATTGACAATCTCCCAAAATGAGGATCAAAAGTAGCATTCTCAAAAGAAAATTCTTAATTATTTCAATAAGTTAAAAAGGAAAATTTTGGGGAAACGGCCCACTAATAAAAAATATAATGAATGAATTTTTCAAAAGTTAATTTCAAATTTGTATCTTCAAAAATTCTTAATATATGTATAGTGTTTTGTCCTGTACCGAAAAAAAAGCTCTGGTGGTATGTGTATATATATATATATATATATATATATATATATATATATATATATATATATATATATATATATAATATATATATATATATAGATATATATATATATATATATATATATATATATATATATATATATATATATATGGCTTGGTACAACAAGTGCCTAAGTCAATTTTTTCAAAGAAGACTTTGTTTGCTTATGTCTCTTCAAAAAGTATTATTTTCAATGTAAGAAGTATCCTAGTCTGTCCGATGCTTTAAAAGTGTTTTCTAAACCACTGTAGAGAATTGGGTGCTTCTTACATTGAAAATAATATTTTTTTAAAGAGACATAAGAAAAGTGATTTAAAAAAAAAACTGACTTAGGCACTTCTTGTACCAAGCCACAAATATATATATATATATATATATATATATATATATATATATAAATATAAATATAAAATATATATATATATATATATAAATATATAAATATATATATATATATATATATATATATATATATATAAATATAAATATAAATATATATATATATATATATATAAATATATAAATATATATATATATATATATATATATATATATATATATATATCTATATATATATATATATATATATATATATATATATATCTGTGGCTTGGTACAACAAGTGCCTAAGTCAATTTTTTCAAAGAAGACTTTGTTTGCTTATGTCTCTTCAAAAAGTATTATTTTCAATGTAAGAAGTATCCTAGTCTGTCCGATGCTTTAAAAGTGTTTTCTAAACCACTGTAGAGAATTGGGTGCTTCTTACATTGAAAATAATATTTTTTTAAAGAGACATAAGAAAGTGATTTAAAAAAAAACTGACTTAGGCACTTCTTGTACCAAGCCACAATATATATATATATATAATATATATATATATATATATATATATATATAAATATAAATATAATATATATATATATATATATATATATATATATAAATATATAACATATATATATATATATATATAATTAAAATATAATATATATATTAAAATATATAAAATATATAAATAATAAAATATATATAATATATATATAAATAATAAATTAATATATAATATATAAATATATAAAATATATAATATATCTAAAATATAAAGATATTTATAAATATATAAATAAATATATATATATATATATATGTATATTAATATATATATAATGATATATATAGAATATATCTATATATATATATATATATATATATCTATATATATTATATATAATATATATATATATATAAATATAATATAAAGATATATATAT